>PVKP010010546.1:0-44075 GCA_004027715.1 Plecturocebus donacophilus
GTGATTTACTTCCAGTTATGTGGTCACTTTTAAAATAGGTATAATGTGATACTGAGAAAAATGTATGTTTTGTGGATTTGTGGGAGGAGAGTTCTGTAAATATTTGTTAAGTCTAGTTGTTCCAGGTCTGAGTTCAAGTCCTGGATATCCTTGTTGATTTTCTATCTCGTTGATCTGTGTAATATTGACAGTGTAGTGTAGCGGCAAAAGAGCCGCGCCGGCCAAAAGAGCCGCGCCGGTGACCCGCGTGGCTTCTCCGCGGGGAATCTCCCGGTCTGTGGGCAACAGAAACTCGTCGGAAAGTGCGGCGTCCACTCGTTCTCTGCGCTTTCACTGGGAGCTACATTCCTGAGCTGTTGCTAGTCGGCCATCTTGGATCTCTCCCCACAATTATGTTTTTCTAATGGATAGTCCCCTCACGCTAAAATCAGGGGATTTGGCTATCTGTCTCTTACTTGTATTTTTCATTGAAATAAACCTAAGATATCAGAGAGAAGTCTAAAGTAGAGTTTTCCTACATGAAGCTCCTAGGACATACTAATAGATTTTTATCTACCCTATTACAAATTATAAAATTCAATACATAACGAACTGGCTAAGTAGTACAGTGGAGTCACTATATCACTGGCCAGTGGTATAATAACTCCATAGACAGATTTTTCCATTGAATGGGGTAAACAGAATAAAAAAGGAAATAATCAGATGTTAATATTAAAAGTCACAATTTCCTTCTGTTGAATGCTTGGGAAATTGCTAGCAATGCAACTCCAGTCACTCACTATATACAAGATCATTTAACTTTAGCTACAAATCTTGTCTTATATTTTCTATCTTGCAATAATAAAGAAACAAATAAGCTTAATATAGGTTTTCTTTTTCTTTCTTTCTTTTCTTTTTTTGAGACGGAGTCTTGCTCTGTCATCAGGCTGGAGTGCAGTGGCTCGATCCCGGCTCACTGCAACCTCCGCCTCCTGGGTTCAAGTGATCCTTCCGCCTCAGCCTCCTGAGTACCTGGGACTACTGGCTGGTGCCTGTATTTTTAGTAGAGATGGGGTTTCCCCATGTTGGCCAGGATGGTCTCGATCTCTTGACCTCGTGATCCATCCACCTCGGCCTCCCAAAGTGCTGGGATTACAGGCGTGAGCCACCGCGCCCGGCCAATACAGTTTTTCTTTAAGCTTGATGTCCTCTAAATTTCTTTTCTAATTTCCTGGTAGATGTAGGCTCTTTAAGGAAAGAGATTGTGTCTTTGTACCTTTATAACATAAGACGGATCCCCACACATTGTAGTGACATAGTAATTACTTCTGAGATTGAACAAAGTAATTCATCACTAAAATTCTTGACAGATTGCACTATACATGTTGCTTATATTTTTCTACTGACTTTATCTCTTGCCACATTGCTTCAATGCTAAATTCTCTTGAAAAACAATTTGTAAGTGTTCAGTGCCCTTGTAATTAGCCACTCCTTAGAGTTATTCTACAAACTCTGCCACCAGAGTATATAGCTGTCTTATTGAAAATATATCTTCCTTTTAGTGTGAAGGTCTGAGGTAATTATTTCTTTCTCTCTTCTTGACTACTGACTCTATTTAGATTATGGAATATTTTCAATACTAATATGATAAAAGGCTATCCTAAAAAATAATTTTGTTTTCAGGCCAATTACATTGGATATGTCTTTATTATCTGGTATAAAATACATTGTAAAATATGAATCATTATTGATATCAATTATCTTTTGTTATTAAAAAAACACCCTCAAACACAGACTCCATGAAAGTATGCATTTTGTTTAAGTTTCAGTGGCTTGGGTTATTTATTTTTCACATATGAACTGACTCAGCCAAACTTGGCTGAACTGGCTCATAATGGGGAGGTCTATTAGGTCAACAAATAAAGTAGGATGGTTTTATTCGCTTGTCTGGAAGTTGGCAAGCTATTGACTGAAACAACCCCTACAAATGGGTTACATGTCTTTCTCATCCCACATACTAGTCAGGAGTTCTTCATATAGCCATTATATGACACAAAGAACAGAAAACAAGGGCAAGCTCAATTGTGCAGATACTTATACAAACTCTACTGGCTTGAGTTTTCTTTTGTTCATTGGGCAAAGAAGTCCAGGAACATATTGTATTAGAATTAGTATGGAAGAAAGCTATCAGAGTCAGTAAAGAAGCAAAATTATAAAGAATAGTGAACATAATGCAACAATCTGCAAAATGCCACCTGCTTATTTCAACAATTTATGGACCTCTTACAAAAAAAAAGACATATTGACTTCTAACACCTCCAAATGTCTCTTCTAATTACACTATCACACACTAAATCCAGAATTTCAGGCCTAAAATTGTATGCACAGGTGGTTTTTCAGATGTTTTTCCTATCAATTCAATATGTAAACAATATACAAATATGATATAAGAACTAAGTAACAGTAATACTGCCATTTGAAAATGGAAAGAAGAAGAAATACATGACAGCCACTTTTCCAAAGAAATTTTGAAATCTCATCAGCCACATAATTCTTCCTATTCTGGAGTTATGAAATATTTCTTAAGACTATGTTCTATCCTAAAAGTACAAAATGTCCATCCACTATTGTCTATGGACTTTTGTCTTATGTTCTAAGCTTCTTGTTTTCCATAAAAAAATAAGGCATGTTTGAAGTTAGTATCTTTCTCAACCTGCTTTCTGACTTTGGTGTACCAGGTGTTGAAGGATCCTTTTAATTCAAGCTAGCATTGCTTTCACTAAAATAACTTAAAACATTCACTGAGTTTCCTCTAAATCTGATTGTTTTTATTGCATGCATTAATATCCACACCCACAGTTATACCTGGGGAGGCTTTTGTAAACTCTGGGCATGTTAGATTGCTGTGAGAGTATGCTCTTAAGATTCCTAGAAGTCCTTTTGGAGAGCAGAGAAAAAATTACTGAAGTCATGTAGAAATCTTACCAGTTGTCTTTAGCCATACCTTTTACCTTATTTTGAACCTGAGGCTATTTCTTGCTTTAAGAATCTTTTGCAATCTTGAAACGGTAGAATTGGTAAAAAAAAAAAAAACCTTAATTTTTAAAACCAGAAAGTTCTGAATCATCCATATTCTCTC
This sequence comes from Plecturocebus donacophilus, assembly GCA_004027715.1. Classification (NCBI taxonomy): domain Eukaryota; kingdom Metazoa; phylum Chordata; class Mammalia; order Primates; family Pitheciidae; genus Plecturocebus; species Plecturocebus donacophilus. The sequence continues at coordinate 3,119 of PVKP010010546.1, forward strand.
TAAATTATGTTTGCAGATTGTAATGTTTTAGCTTAGCTCATCTCTTTCTTGTATATTATCAAAGGCAGCTAAAAGAAGCCAAATGATACTTTCCAATTTCTACCTGGAAATCATCCACCAAAGTCCACAAGCTCACTATATGCATTCTTCACACTCCAAGTTACCACAGTTAACAGTTTTCATCATTTAGTTATTACGTAATGTGTGTTTCCATTTTTCAGGCTTTTTTAACAATTTCCTTACCACGTCAACAGTCAGACACTTGGTCTCATCCCAAATTTAACCTATATACCTAAAATTTTGGTTATGGCAGCACTCAGTCTCTATTATTTCATCTATTTCTGTAGCAGTCATATATTACTACATAACAAACCATCTAGAAACATAGTCTCTTGAAACAAAACATAAAGAAATTTACTTTATTGGCAATTCTGTAAATTGACTAACATTCATTTTAGTTAACTGTTATACACATAAAATTGAAAAACTTAAGAGAAAGTTATATATGTATATATATAATGCAATGAATTTGAAAATAGATTACAATTATTAAAGCTCATAATTAGATAACTTGTGAATTAGAATTGAAATTCTAAGATAAACTATAGATGTATAGGTAATCAAATAGTTGGTACCAGGCAAGTCTTTGAATTAATACAAACACCCTATTTTTATCAGTTTGGACTACTATAACAAAGTTCCACAGAATGGAGAGCTTATAACAACAGAAATTATTTTCTCACAGTTCTGGAGGGTGAAAGTCAAATTTTAAGGGGCTAGCATGGTTGGATTCTTGTGAGGGTCATCTTTTGGGCTGCAGATTTCCCACTTCTCCTTATATCATCACATGAAGAAAGAAAGCTAGGTAGATCTCCAGCCTCTTCTGATAAAGGCTCTAATCCAGTTTTTGAGAGCTCCACCCTATTGACCTAATTACTTCTCAAATGAAGTACCTCTAAATTTTATCACACTGGAATTACAGTTTCTACATATAGATTAATGGAACCAAACATTCGGCACAAAATAGACCCTATATGTAGGTTGTGAGGTAAAATGTAAACACCATTATCAAACAAAATAATGAGAGGAAATAGTATGAAAGAAGCATGGTCCTGTAGTATGCTGTGAATATATCTATCAGTCACTCAGGCATATGAAATAAGAAAGATATGGTTTAAGTTGGAATCAAAGAGAGAGTGCTTTAATGATCAATTCTAGTATTTGTAGTTTAAAAAGGCCACTTTTAATATTAGCTCCAGGACTTGACAAAATCTAGTTAGTGGATGTGGTCAGGTAGTATCAGCTTTAGAAATAAATTTGCATTCCATAAAATGAAAATAACATGACATATCCTATTATATGAAGGTAACTTAAAGAGACGTGGTTGTCTTCCAGATGCTAAAGCTATAATCTACGTTGTATCTTTTGACAAGGAGCACCAATAATTATGATTATCTGCTTCACATATCTTGATTTATTATGGGAGGTTTTCTTCTTTCTTTGTGCATTAACTCATTTAGTTCATAAGTCTAAATATGCCCTTTTCTTTTCCTCATGGGACTCGTTCCAATATTTATGTGTCAAGTCTTTATTTTTTTCATACTCATTCTCACATTTATAACATTTTCCCTTCTTAAGTGGGGACTTTTGCCTTCCAAGTCTGGAGATATTTTGTACCAATGAACAAAAATACCCTTGCAAGTGTCCATTATCATTCAGAAAATCAAAACCTCAGATTTCTAAGACAAAGTCTGCTTACGCATTTAAATTATTGTAAGTCTCTTTCCTTGAGCGAAATGATCATTTTACATTTCCTGGGAAAATAGGGGAAAATACTTACATTTGTATAACTGTCCTTTCCCTCCATAGCATCATGAAAACTGCTGGAGTGTGTCTGCAAGGGTTTTGGAACATCTTAGGGTTATTTTCAGCTATTTAGCACTTATATCAGCTACTGCTGAGTTCCATTTCCTCCTATAAAACTCATCAAATCTGATCAAATCACATCCTCACTCCCATTTGTTTTCATCAACATGAACTATTGATACCTCCAGTAGGGTACAAGTTGAACTTGAAAAGAATGGGGAACATCTATGACAGTTTCTTTTAGAGTATATTGACAAATCTTCCTTAAGTTATTTCTTCCCAGCCCCAGACATCATAGATCACCTGAGAAAGAAAGAGTGGTATTAACATCTGTAGTCTGAGGGAAATATTCTTATGATTCTAAACAACTGACACTTCCTACATCCTTAGGGATTTATTCTTACCACAAAACTGTTGTGTACAGGAAAAAAAAAAAAAAAGACTGTCAAGCTTCCTGAGGAATTGATACTAGCCATATAATGACCAGAGAAATTCAGAAAATCCCTGTGGATCCACATTAAGAATATGTCCATTAATCTATGTCCAAACGACTTTCCATTATTCTCTTAGTTTCTTAGCAAATCTAAAGGAGAAAAAAAACCCATGCATTGAGAAATCAATAATTACAGGGTCAGTTATTGTACTTCTTATAGAAGGGCATCAAAAATGAAAATAATTAAAACCAACAGGCAGTTAGAACACTAATATCCTTTATATTATTTAACTAATATTTATTCCTTTAATATTTAACTAATATTTATTCCTTTAATGTTATTTCCTGATACATAGTATAACATATTTTTTATGTCCTCAGAGATTACTGAAATTGGAAAGCAGATACTGTGACTTATTCATACTTTATCATAGCTTAGTACAAGGTCTGGTGTGTAATAGATTCTTACTAATTCTGTCACAGAAAACTGGTTGAATAGATGAATGAATGATTGAATAGACGTGTAACTCCATAAACATAAAATCACTGAATGAAAAAATCTGTAATGTTATTCAAACAAAAAGAGTATAATAGTTTTACTTTTATAACTTTTTTCAATCATAATAGTTTTTCCAGAAAACAGAGGGGAAAAGCTTCCACTTTAAATGTGATAAAGTTCTCATGCTCTTTGACATTTTTGTCTAAGTAATTAAGAACCTTCTAAGAATCTTGAGCAGGCCATATGTGGTGGCTCATATCTGTAATCCCAACACTGAGAGGCCGAGTCAGGCAGATTACCTGAGGTCAGGAATTCAAGGCCACCCTGGCCAATGTGGTGAAACTCCATCTCTAGTAAAGTATAAAAATTAGCCAGGTGTAGTGGTGGGTGCCTGTAATCTCAGTTACTTGGGAGGCTGAGGCAGGAGAATCTCTTGAACTAGAGGGCAGAGATTACAGTGAGTGGAGATTGCACCACTGCACTCCAGCCTGGGCAAGAGAAGCAAAACTCTGTCTTTAAAAAAAAAAGGAAAAGAAAAAAGATCTTGAGCAATGGGTCAACATATCACATGTAGACTGGTTTGTGAATGTCTTTAACAAATATTCTCTTTTTTAATTAATGAAAAAGAAACATGTTTTTAATAAATTGGAAAGTAATGGTAGTATAAAAACAATACCATTGAAACCAAATGTTTATTGGAGAAGGAGGTAGTGGGCCATCTATGTAATTTAGAGGATTTGTGCAGAAGCATGGAAAGGTACATTGTGATCAGACACCATATGTTAGCCGAAACAACTGTACTATTTAAGGTTAGATTCACCCGTGAGTATAGAAAGCAAAATTAGTATAGCAGTGACTTCATCAATGTGGAAACACATTTTTTTTTCCTTAAGCAAATTAAACCTGAAGGTAGTGTAGGACTATTACGTTAGGAATCAGTTTACTACTCTTGACTTGCTTTACTATACTTATCATTAATTTACTCTAGTTTGAATTTAGCTAATAGAAAGCTGAATAACACACCCCTTCCTGTTAAAACACATCCTGGTAATGACAGAAGGTACATTTTCATTCTTTCAATTGGCCCTATCTCAGGCATATGACTACAGCTATTTCCAAGTAAGCCTTCAGTATATAGTGTTTATCCCAGGTGGCCATGTACCCAGCCAATTCCAGGGAAAAAAAGAAAGAAAACGTTCTGTGTATAATTATCAGTTTTGATTCCAAAATGAAATAAATGTATAATGCCTATATTTGGTGAAACATGGTATTTTGAAAGTACCATGTCTTAGATTCTGAGTCTGTACAAACATGAAATCATATATTCAGCTCTGACGGCTAATTTTATGTGTCATTTTGGCTAGGACACTGTACCTACATATTTGGTCAAACATAATTTTAGCATATTTGGCCAAACATCATTTTAGGTGATTCTGTGATATGTATTTTTATTGCTGAACCTCATTTTTAAGATAAATTTTATTATGTATATCTAAGGTTTACAACATGATGTCATGGAATAAATATTGATAGTAAAATATTTTCTATAGTGAATGAAATTAACATAGCCCATATCTCACATAGTTATTTATGTGACAACGGCAGCTAAAATCTAGTTATTTGACAAAAATATCTGTGATGTATTTTTTAGGTAAGACTAATATTTAAGTCAACAGATTTTCAGAAAATATATTAGCCTCCCTAATGTGAGTAGGTGGGCCTCATCCAAGTTAAAATTTTTACTAGAAAAAGACTGACCTCTCCAGAAGAAGAGGGAATCCATTCAGCAGGCTGCCTTCTTACTTGAACTGCATTATCTCTTCCCTGGGCCCCTAGCCTACCTGCCTCCTCTGCAGATTTTGAACTTTGCAAGCTGTACAATCTCATAAGCAACTTAACAAGATAAATTTATCTTCTCTCCCTCCCTCTCTCTCTCTGCTTCTGTGTGCATGCACACACACACACACACAAATATATGCATGCATGTCTCCTATTAGAATCCTAATACATCAGTTTTCTGATAGAAATATTGTGATTTAGACCTTTATTGGATGAAGATGAATAAATCAGTATAAAAAAAGAAAGAACTCATGAGAGAAAGAGGATCAATACCATACTCTTTTGTCTCTGTGGTTTAAAAACAAGAAAGTATATAATATGTTCCATATCTTGGAATAACTCTATCTAATTTCACATGACATAAAAGTCAACCAGACTTCTAAGATTGACTTTTCTCAGGGAGGGCAAAGGAACAGTGACCAGTGGATTTATAATTATCTCACAGGTAGATGTTGTAGAAAACCTTTGACTTTAAAAAAGATGTGCACCATAAATAAAGGTGATTTGTTGTGATACCAAGATGCCATGGAAATTTGAGTATGGTATACTTTAGCCCTCAACTGTCCCTGAAGGGAGAGATTCTGGAAGAAATAGGCTAATTATTCTCTAAATTTTTATTGTGCTATTTGTCACTCAACTATTGATGCATAAGAAATCATCCTAAAACTTAGTTTCTTTGTAACATGATTCTGTGGCTCATGAATTTGACCCGTCTCCACTGAGAAATTTGGATTTGGGACAAGTTCCCCTGTTCTCAGTGGTCTTACTACAGGTCAGTAACCTCACCTTGGAGGATTGAGATGGCTAAGAAAGAAGAGATTACTGTAGCAACCAAGGCCTCTCCCTGTGTGGTTTCTTATCTAGCAGATTATACAGGTTTCTTCATATGACGATTGCAAGGTTTCAAGTGCTTCTAGAGTGAAAGTATGCAAAGTCTCTGAGTCCTGGACTCCATAACACATTAAGAAGAGAGCCAAGACTCGATGGATGAAGAAATAACATCTATTTTTGATGAAAAACAGTGGAAATTGTTTTGGCCACTTTTTCAGTGTGTCACATGGGAACCCTAATTCTAGCACTTAGGGATATTATATACGACAATGATGAATGCTAAGCTAGTGACATATGATGTTATTTACATTTGGTTAATGATAACAATATCCCACTTTAAAAATATACCTGCATTTTAATACATTTATTTAGAGAAAGCTAGTTGAAACTTTTTAGTATTTAAAATTGACCAGATTGATCAGCATGTTTTAAATTTACATATGAAAAAATGGATCTGTTGACAAAAATAACTTGTTCCAAATAATTTATGACTGTCAAAAACAATGCTGCTTGCGTAACACCAAGGTCTCATTTTAGTTCTTAAAGAAGTTTCACCTTGGCTGCTTGAATAATTATGCATGTCCTCAGAAAGTGTTTGTGATTGGGTGCAACACATTTATTGCTCTCTAGGTAAAACTATTTGTTAAGCAAAGCAAAAAAGTTGGCAATCAACAGACTTTTCCCCTAATGAATTGAATATTTAATGTCCTTATTATCCACTCTTTGCTCTGCTCCTGTTGTTATATTTCCATTTCAGAAAGCAGAAAATAGGTTACAAGACTTCTATTGGCTTGATGCTTATGGTGACAGGGTGGTCCTTGAGTGAATTTTCCTAGCTGCTTTCCTGTCAGGGTCCTTAATTCAGCCACAGACTACAGGACATGGTTGTAAAGACTGTAGAACTTCTTTGGTTTTATGGAAGACATATTTTTACTGTAGCCTTTTCATGAATCTGTCCCCACTCTTCCAACCCACATCACTCTCAGTATTCTGAGACTACTTCAACTACTTCTACAAGTCACAAGACATGTTCTTTATAATAATATTTTTCTGAGTGAAATCTTATTAATTTAATTCTATATTCTCCCTTTACTGCCTTGATGGGGTATACTATTTACATTACAGTATTTATTATACAGCATAGGAGTTTTAGAATATAAAATATTTAAGGAGACATAAATATTCAACAATTGAATAATGATTACATAATTATGTAAATACCTTCAGCATTGTGACAATGAAGTATATTTGCATAAAATATGCATCTTATAAGGTTATAATAAAATAAAAATAATTTGTTTATAGAATACCAAAATATATTTTACATACAAAACTAAAATGAAAAATTTATGAATGTACAAAAATATGAAGTTTTTCTTCCAATTATTTAAAAATTTTTTTATTTAGTGTATAAAAAATACAATTTTGATGTTGGATAGAATACATTATACTTAGCAGACTGTATTTTCCTGTATATTAAATATTTAGAGAAGACACTCTTACATCACACTTTCTATAACCAAGAATAGGTAGTTTATTTCCATTTAGCATTAGCAAATGGTCTTTGTGATGAAGACCATCTATGAAAAGATAAAGGCCTGCCACAAACTAGCATGGATGCCTTTCCACTGGCTTTTTTGCTGTTATTGCTCCAATTCTACACTCTTCCATGCCAAGAGCTACATAGTCATTGCTTGGTGTGAAGCAAATGCTTGTAGTTAATGGTCACAGTCCTGGTTACCTTCCTAAAACCTCAATTCCTTTAGTATAACATAAAAATAATAAGTTATCTGCAAGGTTATTTAAGAATTTTGGGGTGGGAGGATAACTTTATGATTCTAAGAGTCCTTATGTTTGATTTTCAAGAAAATGTTCAATAAAATAGAGAAACACTATAAAAAAAGATTTTAGCTTTAGTTGAAAACCAGAAAGGGAAAGAAAAACTGTAGACCAGAGATAAAGAATTTCCCCCTAAAACACATACACACAATAAAAGCAAATAGCAAGAACTGAGATCTGGCTTACAAGTAGACTGCTAAAATATGTCACTCATGTCTGGCCAGAGAAAGGAGCCACAACTTCATTGTGGAAGGCAAGATTCAGTTTTGCTGAACAGATAGGGTGTGCCCCTACATATCCTACTCATAAACTGCAGCATTTAAGACTGGAAACAAGTCCATGGTTGACAGCAAAAAATAATAATAATAGGAAAGTGACTCTGGGATCTGACTGCCAATATAATTTTTGAGAATAATTTGCCTATAGCCATTAAAAATGAAAATGATGGAGTTATAGTTGATGCTCTCATATCCATTACCCAAATCATGAGTAAATCCTGTATATCCTACCTTCAAAATATATTTAAAATCCAAAATTTTCACTATTCCAAATTACCACCTTAAACCAAGCCGTGATAACCTCTTAATATAATATTAGGAGTGCCTCCTAAATAACCTTTCTACTTACATCTTTATCTCAAACCATCTATTCTCCACTTATTACCCAGAGTCATCATTTTAAAACAAGTCATCTCACTAACCTCTGTAGAACTGACCAATGACTCACTGCCCTACAGTGGAGGGGCCATTTCTTTTAAATTACCTTAAAATAACTAAAGTGGTTTACGCCTCCTATTGATCTACCTCTCCAACAACATCTGCTGTCAGAGTCACCTTACTCACTTTATTCTAACTATATTGGACTTCTTGTTATTTCATGAAGTATGTTTCTCACTCCAAATTGTAATATGGAAAATGTATATAATAAGCTTTCAAACACTGATAGATAATGTTTAGGACCTTATAATTTAGCCCATGCTTTTGGTGTCTATGTTGAAAGATTTATTAGAAAACCCTTTTCTAAATACACTGGTAAACTACACTATATATAGTTTCATATATATATATATGTATGTATGTATTTCTGAGCTGATACTTATTCTATACTTACATATATATACATACACACACACACACACACACACACACACACACACACACAGAGAAAGAGAGAGAAACAGCTCAGTAATCAATCCACACATTTCAGTCAACTGATAATTGGCTAATGTGTCAAGAACATACCATGGGGAAAAGACAGTCTCTCCAATAAATGGTGTGGTGTTGGAAAAATGAGATATTCCATGCAGAAGAATAAAATTGGACATTTATCTCAGCCCATATGCAAAAGTCATCTCAAAATGAATTAAAGCCTTGAATGTAAGACTTGAAACTACTAAAAGCAAACATATGAAACAAGTTTCTAAATATTAGTTTTAGCAAAGTTTTTTGGGGGGATATGACCCCCAAAAGCGTAGGCAACAAAAGCAAAACAGACAAGCAACATTATATCAAATTAAAATATTATTTTTGAATAGCCAAAGAAACAAACAGTGTGACTAGACAACCTATAGAATGGGAGAAACTATTTGCGAAGCAAAAAATATGACAAGTGGCTGATATTCAAAACATGTAAGGAGCTCAAGCAACTCAATAATGAAAAAACAATAATCTCTACTAAAAATGGGCAAAATACCTGAATTGACATTTCTCAAAAGAAGATGTAAAATAGCCAAAAGCTATATGTAAAAATGTTCAACATCACTAAAATAAGAGCAATGCAAATTGAAACCACAAGTTTATAAACACTTGCCATTATCAGCCTGACAAGTGAACACGATTTAGAAAAAAATAATAAACATTGGCTGGGTGCAGTGGTCACGCCTATAATCCCAGCATTTTGGGAGCCCAAGGCAGGTAGCTCACTTGAGCCTAGGAGTTTGAGACTAGCCTGGGCAATGGGACGAAAATCCCTCTCCACTAAAAATACAAAATTAGTTAGGTGTGGTGGCATATGCCTGTAGTCCCAGCTACTTGGAAGGTTGAGGTGGGAGGATTGTTTGAGTCTGGTAGGTGAAGTTTGCATTGAGCTGAGATGGAGCCACTGTACTCCAGCCTGGGTGACAGAGCGAGACCCTGTCTCTAAATAAATAAGTGAATATGTAAATAAAAACAAGATAATTGTTTGTTCTATAGTACATATAACAAACAAAGAAACAATAAATCTAGACTTGCAGTTAATTTTGACCTTATGTATGCAGAGTCATATGTGTATATAGTGAAAGATAATATCACCGGTATATGATATTTACTTTAAAAATAGTTAAGTACATCAAAATCCTAGTCCATGTATTTCCATATTAGCTATACAGAGAAGAGGTTATAACTTAATGCTTGCAGTAAAAAATATACAAATACATTTCAGTTACATAGTATTTAATGATAGTGGATGAAATTGCAGATTGAAATTAAACTCAATCTTTGCTATTTTCTTATTGTAAGAAAGTGGTTAAGTCACCTAAAGGAAGATGGAGATAGGTTGAGGAAATATATTAAAACATTTTAACAGTGCTTGGCACAGCTTAAGGATTTTCAGAAGTTAAGTATTGCTTTACAAAAATGTAAAAAGCTGAGTTTTACAGTTAAGTTCACTGGAACTAAATGATATATCTTAGACCTATTTATACATTGTAAAATTGTGATCAGATGTATATTGCTGCTTAATTTTTAAGAGAATGTTTACAAATTGTCCAATTAGCAACTGAAATTATCAATTAATTTCTTAAAGCTTAATTATTTTTAGGACTGATTTCACTATTCTTTCACTTAGTCTTATAAAATCATCACTTTATTAAAATGAGGATATATATCAAATTAATCTTTATTATTTATTAAATAAGTATATTTCACATTTCTACTAGTAATATTATCAAGATTACCTATGCATACACTTATATTTGTGTGCGAGTGGAATATAATACATATGAATACCCTTTCCTAGGTTTATTGTTTGATTATATAGACTTCAGCTTAAAGATAATTTTTATTATATTCTAATAATTTTAATCATTGAATAAAGAGTTAATGTATAATTTGATGATTGATCTCCTAATTAAGTTTTTACTAATTTGTATATATCTCAGCTCCATTCGAGAGAAAATAAAACATTTCACAGAAAGGGGATTAGTAATCAAACCTGATGGTTTGTATGTCAAGCATTTAAAGTTCTTATAAACAGTTTGTTACTCTCCTAAATAATCATTTTGCCAAATATTCTATGCGGTTTCCAGTATTGGCCTTGAAGTTTTTACAATGCTCAGCTTCATGTTATTATAATCATCTGTGTTATTGTACTTTTGCTTTTTTTAAATGTCTCAAAATGCTGAAATATGAATTATCTGCTCTATGAAAACAGTCTTTTTAAATTCCTTTTGTTACATATTAACTATTTTGTTTTTAAATTATGTTTGATTATAAATAAAACACTTTGTATAAGTATAGTATATATAATACAGTGAGGAATCCATTAAAGCTGTATTATGTTATTATGTTTTCTAATGTTAACTACTACATGATTTTGTTATAAAGTTGGGTAATGAACTTGATCACTATTCTTTTTATGTTATAAATTGTGATATTTTAATATGCTTAAAATATGCTTTAACCTCTAAGTTGGAGGCTTTCTTATTGGAAGGCAAGGAGATATATCAAACATGTATTTCAAAGAAGGATATTTTAAATTTCAGCCAGGGAAACATAGTTTTTATGTTAATGGTTCAATTTTTATAAAAATTTGTCTCTTTCTAAAATGATTCCACTGGACTTACCCTACTCATTAACATGAAATATATGAAGGATATGTGCCTCTTAGGAAACCAATATTACCTCTGTCCCTAGAGAAAACGCCATCTGAATACTAAAAGTTGATGGGCTGGATTGTTTAAAAACTGGGGTGCAAGTGGGAAGGTCTGATTTAAATAATTCAGAAACAACTCCATCTAAAAGTTTGAAGTTGAATTTTTGCAACTTATTGAGGTCACCTTCATCTCTTACATATTAATTGAAATGATTTTTTTTTCTTACTTGTCTTTAAGCATATAGAAAAAGAACATTTGAAGGATCTTGTTAAGCACACTCCAGTACTTAACTATAATATCTTTTCACAGTATTCTGAAGATTATGCTGGTGAAGTAACACAGTTAATAAAAATGTTACATCATAGAAGTTATAAGGATTTAAATCAAACAAAAATCGTCATATTCCAGTCAGTGCTTTCTTAATGGTAGTAGATAATTGAGACCTGCTCATTCTGAAGTTAAAAATATTATTTCCTTAAGGAATAGTAGCCTGGAATAGGTTCAGAGAAAGATTAGATAAGCTATGAACTCTGTACTTTGTCTCTATAGATCAATGAGACCATTAATAATCAAGTGCATTAAAATTTGCTATCAAATATGGGCTATCAAAGATCATTTATCAAGCTTGAAAATGCCACGGTTCCAATTCATTACATGCACAAAATTTCTCATCACTATTTTATCTTAAGTTCCTTGATTCATCTTTACCTCACTCAGTCAAGATTTTAGAGGTAAGCAAAAATCTCTGCCTCTTGTCAACATGTCAATAGAAACAAACAAAATCTGAAATATAAAGACCTAATATCATCTTTTAAGAATATACAAAAGTAAATTACATTTAAAATGCTATTATTTTAAAACAGTATAATATCTGACATGTGAAAATATGCTCAATAATGAAATGTACATTTTGATATTTCTGGCCATCCAAACCCTAAAGAGTTACAGATTATCTCTATAAGAGGCCAAGCTACTGAGTTACAAGTTCACACAGTCATAAAATGAATGTCATATTGAAAACTATGAGGTGGGTTATAAAATCTACTTGCAACTATAGTGTTAATCTAAATGAAATATTTTCTTTTTTTGCTGACCATTATAAACTTGTTTACTTATTTTTTTAATTTAATTAAGTCATTTTTTAATATAACATTTTCCTGATAATAACATGCAAAAATAATACTAATAAAAGCATTATTTAGAATATAGACACTTTGATTTTGATCTATAATCTTTTAATTCACTACGATTAGCTGAAATAGCACATAGTTTAATTCTGTAATTAGCAGTCAGAAAATGGTTTGAAATTTTCAGTTTCATCATAAGAAATATTCAGTGATGCATTTTACAATAAAGGAATTATATATGTATATATGATTTATATATATGGTTAACAGAAAATGCAAACATTTCTTTTGATAACCTATTGCTTTTTAAACCATATCTCTCCAATTTGTACATATGAATTAGAAACTTTTCTAACTTAATCATAAAAATCTATTTGAAGTATTATCTATTATTAAAATATAAAGGGATATTAGAATCAGTTTTAAACTTTATGTAAGATATCATACTGGGTATTAATATAACACCTACATTTACACCTGCCTCCTTTTTAGTAGTAGGTATTAGCATAAATAATGTACACTGATAAAATTCACTTTATTATTTATTAATTTACTCACTCTGAATAATTTCTGTGAATAGTTAAACTTAGAATTAAAATATAACCCAGTAATTTAGCAATGACATGTTTGACAGTTTTAAATGTCAACTTGACTTGGCTAAGGGATACACAGATAGCTGGTAAAATATTTATGATGTGTCTGCAAGAGTGTTTTCTGAAAAGATTATCATTTGAATCAGTAGACTAAGTAACATTCTGTCTTTTCCAATGTGAGTGGACATTATCTATTCTGTTGACTGCCTGAATAAAGCAAAAAGATGAGGGGAGATCACATTCTCTGTCTCTGTCTCTATCCCCGTCTCTGTCTCTGTCTCTGTCTCTCTCTCTCTCTCTCTTTCCCCTTAAGCTGAAATATTCATCTTTTTCTAATTTTGAACATCAGAGCTTCTGGTGCTTGGACCTTTAGACTCCAGAACTTATACCAGCTGTCCCTCTTTTTTAGGCTTTGACTGAAAGACATCACTGTTTTTCCTGGGTCTCCAGCTCTCAAACCTAGAAAACTTGGAAATCTTTGGCCTCCATAATCATGTGAGCCACTACTCATAATTGATCTCCTCTTACATATCTGTCTCTATATATATCCATTGATTATGTTTCTCTGGAGAACCCTGACTAACACAACATGGTAGCGCAGTCAGAAGTTTCTTTTTGTTCCTTTAAGCTATTTTGGCCTTCAAGCAAACTTCATGAGAAAGAACATGGAGAGAGATCCAAGATGGCCGATTACTAGCAGCTCAGGATTGCAGCTCCCAGTGAAAGTGCAGAGAGTGAGCGGGCACCACACTTCCAGACAAATTTTTGTTGCCCATGGACCAGGAGATTCCCAGCGGAGGAGCCCCACGGGTCGCCAGCGCGACCCTTTTGGCTGGTGCGGCTGTTTTGCCGGCGCCTCACATGGCGGTTCTTGGTGCGGAGTAAACGGGACTGGGTTTCCTTTTGGCTGATGTTTGGAACTCCGGGAAGGCAGAGTCGCCCATTCAGCTGATTGAAAAAGGGACTGAAGTGGGTAGCCAGACCTGAGACTCCCGGGAAGAAAAGCACCATGAATCTCAATGCCGCTGTTTTAGCCGGCACTGCAAGTCGCTGCAGTGAAAATTACATAGATTCTGGTGCTGGGAATCAACAAGCTGGACGTCCACTCAGAGACCTAATTTGAAAGTTGGTAATTACAAAGACGACAGGTGGATAAATCCACAAAAATGGGAAGAAACCAGCATAAAAAGACTGAGAACACCCAAAATCAGAATATCTCTCCTTCTACAGAGGATGGCAGTTCCTCATCAGCAACAGAACAAGGCCTGAAGGAGAACGAGTGCGATGAATTAACAGAATCAAGCTTCAGAAGATGGATAATAAAAAACTTCTGTGAGCTGAAAGAACATGTTCTAACCCAATGCAAAGAAACTAAGAACTTTGAAAAAAGGTTTGATGAAATGTTAACGAGAATAGACAATTTAGAGAGGAATATAAATGAACTAATGGAGCTGAAAAACACAATACGAGAAATCCATGAAGTATGCAGAAGTTTTAACAGTTGAATTGATCAAGCAGAAGACAGGATATCAGAGGTCAAAGATCAACTTAATGAAATGAAATGAGAAGACCAGATTAGAGAAAAAAGGGTAAAAAGGAATGAGCAAAGTCTTCAAGAAATATGGGACTATGTGAAAAGACCTAATTTACGTTTGATAGCTGTACCTGAATGTGACAAAGAGAATGAATCCAAGCTGGAAAATATTCTTCAGGATATTATCCAGGAAAACTTTCCTAACCTAGTAAACTATGACAATACTTAACTCCAGGAAACACAGAGAATGCCACAAAGATATTCATCAAGAAGACCAAACCCAAGACACGTAATCATCAGATTTACTTGGGTTGAAATGAAGGAGAGAATACTCAGGGCAGCCAGAGAGAAAGGTCAGGTTACCTATAAAGGGAAGCCTATCAGACTCACAGCAGATCTCTCAGTAGAAGCCCTACAAGCCAGAAGACAGTGGGGTTTAATATTCAACATCCTTAAAGCAAGAACTTGCAACTCAGAATTTCATATCCAGCCAAACTAAGTTTCACAAGTGAAGGAAAAATAAATTTTTTTGCGAACCAGCAAGAACTCAGAGATTTCATCACCAAGTCTGCTTTACAACAACTTCTGAAAGAAGCACTACATACAGAAAGGAACAACCAGTATCAGTTATCCCAAAAACTTACCAACAGGTAAAGAGTATCACCATAATGAAGAATCTGCATCATCTAACAGGCAAAACAGCCAGCTAGCATCAAATGACAGTATTAAACTCACATATATCAATATCAATCCTAAATTTAAATGGATTAAATGCCCCAATTAAAACATACAATTAGACAAAATGAATAAAAAGTTAAAACCTATCAGTACACAGTATCCAGATCTATCTTATATGCAAGGACACACAAAGACTCAAAACAAAGGGATGGAGGAAGATTCACCAACCTAATGGAGAGAAAAAAAAAAAAAAAAAAACAGGAGTTGCAATTTTCATCCCTGATAAAATGGACTATATTGGCAACAAAGACTAAAAGAAACAAAGAAGGACATTACACAATAGTAAAAGGATCAAAATAACAAGAAGAGCTAACGATCCTAAATATATATGCAACCAATACAGGAGCACCCAGATATATAAGCCAAGTTCTTAATGACTCATAAAGAGACTTAGACTCCCACACAATAATAGCGGGAGATTTTAACACTATATTGTCAATATTATACAGATCAACAAGACAGAAAATTAACAAGGACATCCACGATCTGAACTCAGACCTGGAACAAGTAAATTTAATAAATATTTACAGAACTCACCACCCCATATTCACAAAACATACGTTTTTCTCAGTATTATATCACACCTATTCTAAAAGTGACAACATAATTGGAACTAAATTATTTTTCAGTAATTGCATAGCATTCCACAGATTTAAATGAAATATTGGTTGGCTGTTTGTTATTTGCTTCCCTTATTTTCCTGTCTCCATTGTTAAGTATAATTATTGGCATAAAAGAGGTCTTTAATACCTATATTTATATTACATTTTAGCCTGAGCAATAGAGCAAGATTCTCATTCTCTCTCCCCTTTTCTCTTTTTTTCTTTCTTTTGTTCTTCCTCTTTCTTTCTCTCTTTTATCCTTTATTTTCCTTCTTAAAAAAAAAAAGAAAAGGAACATGAAGCCTCTGTAAAATTACATTAGACCATAGTAAATATCTATAAATACTTATTAAGGTAAGTTGATAAATCTTCACTATTTAACCACTGAAGGACAAAAGAATATCGACATTTTCCATTTCTTGATAAGTTCTTACAGTGTAAATCATTCTGATCACCAGAACACTACAAATCAGAAAATAACTTTACATTTTTGATTCATACTTTGACAGCAAGTGAGGAACAGAACAAATAACTTTTGTGGCGGTATCTGAAATAACTTATTTATCAAAGTATGATTCTTTGCAATTTGCATAACCTTTTCGAATATTACTTTACACAATTTGAAAAACAAGAATAATTTCTTACATTCAGGCTTATTGTGACAAAGCTCAATATATTACGCACATAAAACGTAACAAATTATATTTTGACATATTTGTTATTTAAAAAGAATAAATGATTCAGTGTAATGTTGAAAATAGTAAAAACTATAAAGTAATACTAATTAGAGTTCAAATCATGAAATTGAGCTGTATGACCTTGAGAAAATTTTTAAGATAATTTGAACCTTCATAATTTTATCTTGGACTGGAGTATAAAACGTCCTGTTTTAAGGTTTAAATTAGAAACCCTCATTTTCAAATTGTCTAACATAAAACAGTTATAGATATTATTAAGGTAGGTGGGGAGCTATGTGAGAGATAGCAGGCGGTGGGGACATAAGGCAAGAATAGCATTCGGAGAAATACCTAATGTAGATGATGGGGTGATGGATGCAGCAAACCACCATGGCACGTGTACACTTATGTGACAAATCTTCATATTCTGCACAGCTACCCCAGTACTTAAAGTATAATACTAATAGTAAGATGTAAAACATTATTTTTATAAGTGACAAGATTTAAAATTGCTTTTCTTTTATTATTAGAACTAAAGATCAGAAGATGACCTAATTTGATTAAAATATCATTTGAACACCCCAATTTTTGATTTCTCAACACAATAAGAAATATTCCAAAGAAAGGAGACACACTCTAAAGACTCATTCAGACACTACTGTATTAATTATTATATGTTAATCTATTATTATATCTAATGATAATATGGTGTCTCTAAATGTGCCTTTCTTTTCCATAATCTAATAAGAAAGGAAAACCACATTGAGAGGTAGCAAAGGTGTTATGCCATATTGCATTCCATATAAGAATTTATTTTCTCTTGAAATAAATGAACATGTAACACTTGAAAGAAGGCATTCATAATAACAATGTCAACACCTTGGATTCTGTTTCACTAACAAGAACAAAATGTTATTTGGCAATATTCTAAACATTAAAAAATAAAATAACACTGCTTATGTCTTCATTTATTTCTGAAATTTAAAGATTTTTAAATGGCTTTCAATAATATTTGAGGAAATTATATCTTAATACTTTGTTATTCAGCAAAGAGAAAATATCACATTGTCTTTCTTTAACAGTTTAATTTGTGAAATAAAGTTTTTAATTTTCTGGATCAAAGATAAAAAACAATTTGAACAGGACAACAACATAAACCTTATAATTACTGAAGAAGGCATCAAGATGCTTATGCAAATATGATGTTCAAATATAATTATTGAGAAAATAAGAAATGTCATTCAAGATAACAGGTGCCATATCCTAGGGTCTACTTTCTACAAGTAGGTAATAGATGCTATGAATCTATTACTGATGGATAAGAAAAGTATTTTCATAAGCCATATATTGACATTCAACCCACGGATCCAAATGCAATTAAATCAAGTAATTTATAAGATATTTTATATTATGCTCCAAATGATTTCTTAAAAAAAATTTACAAGATACTTTTTTCAAGACTATATATGAACCATACTTACAAATGTCTTCTAATGTTGATTATTTATCTTTTTAAATTCTAAAATCACATTACTATTCTTAATATAATATTCTTACACAAGGTTAGAAACATGACATTAGTCTACCATAAA
The DNA here is from genome assembly GCA_004027715.1 of Plecturocebus donacophilus. Lineage (NCBI taxonomy): Eukaryota > Metazoa > Chordata > Mammalia > Primates > Pitheciidae > Plecturocebus > Plecturocebus donacophilus. The sequence goes on from PVKP010010546.1 coordinate 21,142, forward strand.
AAATTATTCAACAGAGAATAATTTTAACATCATTTCAGAAATGCAAAGTTTCCTAATAGACAAAGACCTAAAAAATATTAAAATCTCTTAATCTAGTATTTATAAAGTGTTTTGGATTTGGAGAAATAATATAGATTCTAGAAGATAACATTACTGTAGAAAGTTTAATGAGGCAATCGCTTTTGATCTGAAGCAGAAAATCTATACTCTGGTGCTTTTCATTTGGAGAAAACATAACATTCAAATATATATACATATATATATATACAAATATATATATATATGTATATTTTACATTCCAAATATTTTATTGCTGCATCAAATGTTGCTGCATCAAATGTTGATGTCTTCAGATTATCTTTGGACAGTATGTATCTTGAGTCTGAACACATTTATATTATAGCCATTTTTAATTTGACTAGTAATCTATGCTTTTAATTGGCTTGTGAGTTTCATTTTGATTGAAGCAATATACAATTACTAACCATCCAAACACATTAAGTAACAGTGCCTTAAAATTTACACATCAGAAAGATATGAAGTTTTGGATAAATTTTTTAGTAGTTTTGGTTTCTGTACCCTGATGTAGTAATTTCTATCTTTAAGCATTAATAGTAACTTGTATTTTTTGTTTTATTTTTTGTAAAGAAGCTTTTAATTTTTACATTTTCAGCTGTACTAACATATGATTCATAAATAAAAATTATCTATATTCAATTTGCATGTTTTGATATACAGACACTTTGTAAAATGATTAGCACGTCAAGCTAATTAACATATTTCTCACCTCATGTAGTTATCTTTAGTTATTTTTGTTTTGTTTTGTTTTGTTGAGATGGAGTCTGGCCCTGTCCCCATACTGGAGTGCAGTGGTGTGATCTCAGCTCCCTGAAACCTCTGCCTCCCAGGATCAAGTGATTCCCCTGCCTCAGCCTCCCGAGTATCTGGGACTAAGGGCGCACACCACCATGGCCAGCTTATTATTTATTTTTTTAATTTTGGTAGAGATGGGGGTTGGCCATGTTGACCAGACTGGTCTTGAAATCCTCACCTCGTGATCCACCTGCCTCGGCCTCCCCAAAGGCTGGGATTATAGGCTGAGTGATTGTGCCAGGCCTGTAGTTATTTTGCTTTAATGTGGTTTCTGTCAAAGTGAAAATAAGATTATTTTGCCATATATGCCCTCGCCAACATAAAAGTTTGGCTAAATTGATGTTAATATAGGATTACAATGATCTTCAATATTCTCTTCTTGAAAGTAAGATATATAATTTCAAGTGCCTTTTCTAAAATTTAAAGCATTTCAGATGATTGTGTTTATCATACATTTATGTATTTCTTGCAAATGATAGATTTTCCTTGCTTTATAATGATTAAATATTCTAAAAATATACTTTCCATTAGAAATAAAGGACACAGGCCGGGCACAGTGGCTGATACCTGTAATCCCAGCACTTTGGGAGGCTGAGGCAGGTGAATGAAAATGTGGCACATATACACCCTGGAATACTTTGCAGCAATAAAAAGTATGGATTCATTTCCTTTGGAGGGACATGGATGAATCTGGAGACCATCATTCTTAGCAAACTAACACAAGAGCAGAAAACCAAACACTGCATGTGGATAAAACCAAACACTCTAAGTGGATATTGAACAATGAGAGCACATAGACACAGGGAGGGGAACATCACACACTGGGGTCTCTTGGAGGGTGGGGACCCAGGGGAGGGATAGGAGGGTGTGGGGAGATTGGGGAGGGATAACATTAGGAGAAATACCTAATGAGGTGATGGAGGAATGGAGACAGCAAACTGCCATGGCTTGTGGATACCTGTGTAACCATCCTGCAAGATCTGCATATATACCCCAGAATTTAAAGTAAAATGAAAAAAACAAAAACAGGAAATGTTTCACTTTCAATCATGTATTCATTCACATATATTTCTTTGGTTCTCTTATTGGGCCATGAAAACTATAATATATTGGAAACATAGTAGTGAGCAAATAAGCAAAAAGATATCCTACTTAGCTACAATTATGATAAGGAAGAAAATTTCAAAAATAGCATTTCAAATTATATATTTATCAAGAATATTAAACATAATTAAAAAGTAACCTAAGATGAAGGATTACTATTTTAAAGAGAATGGTCAGGGAACACCTTAAAGATAAGAGAATATTTGTTGAAACACTTGAAGGATATGAGAACCTACACTATGGTGTATCAGGGAGAAGAATGCTTGAGACTCAGGAACAGCAAGTCCAAAGAACTAGGACTGTCATGTATTTGCCAGGTTAGAAGAATACAAACAACGTTCAGTTGCCTGGATCAGAGGGAGCAAAGGAAAAAGATGTAAGAAATAAAGTCAGACTCTTGGAAGAGAGACCAGACTACCTGAAAATCTTTTGTGAGGATTTCAATTTTAAAAATTTCAATAAAAAAAGAAAAAATACGCAGCCATTTGAGTGATGAGGAGAGAAGAATGACTCAATATAATCTCTCTATCACGTTTGAAGAGGATTGGAAAGAGGAATCAAAAGCAGAAGCATAAATAGCAGCTTGCTGGCTATGAGATAATCTGGTAGAGATAATGGTGTCTTGATTGGATTGATGAGATTGAAACAGATGTGTTGAGAGGCATTCACTTCTGGTATGTTTTGAAGGTAAAGTAAACGGAATTTGCTATAGAATCTACTATGAGGCATGTTAAAAGGAAAGCATTAATAAATGACTTTAAGGTGGTTGGTCTGAGAAACTTGGAAATAGTGGAATTGCTAACTCCTCAGGTAGAGAAGAATGCAAAACAGTCAGTTTAGAAAAGATTAATTTTGAATTTCTAAATTTGATATACCTATTAGAAATCCAAGAAAATGTGTCATGCACATTTAGATATATGAATCTGTACTCTGGTAGACAGATCTGTGTTCTGTGTGTGTATGTGTGTGTGTACACACACACATAAAGTTATATTATGTATATATTATATTCTCATATAAGAAATATAAGAAACATATTCCTTATATGTATTTCTTATATACAAGAAATTCCTTATATGTATTTCTTATATACAAGAAATATAGTTCTTATAGAAAGAAATGTATAAGAAACATATATTTCTTATAGAACATATATTTTCTTATATATATAGAACATATATTTTCTTATATATATAGAACATATCTTATATATATACATATATGTATCTTATACATATCTTATATATATAGAACATATATTTTCTTATAGAAAGAAATGTATAAGAAACATATATTTCATATAAGAAATATGTTTCTTATTAAAAACTGCTAAATTTATTATTTTCTTATGAGCACTTTAAAAAATTTTTCTTTAGTATTTCCTCCTTATCCATTCAAATTTTAAATTTCAATTGCCTCAGGGCTCAAGCCTCAGGATTCTTTTATTTATTATTTAAGAAATATGTTTCTTATATAACTTGATGGTATGTACATGCTACGGAAGCTATGAAGGTATAAGAAAAAAACATAAGAAACAGGTCCAAATAATAAATAAAAGACTTCTGAGGCTTGAGCTGTGAGGCAATTGAAATTTAAAATTTGAGTAGATAAGGAGGAAATACTAAAGAAAAATTTTTAAAAATGCTCATAAGAAAATAATAAATTTAGCAGTATTTCAGTATTGCAGAGACAAAGGAAAATGTCATTAATGGATTCAAGTGTTACAAATAGGTCAGGTAAAAGATCTGACAACTAACCACTTAAATAAACTATGGTACATTCAGAAAATTGAATATTGCTCATTGCTTAAAAAAATAAGCTATCAAAGTGGTGAAAAAACATGGAGAGACCTTAAATGTAAATTATTTAGTGAAAGAAGCTAATCTGAAAGGCTACCAACTGTTTGATTCCAACTGTGTAATATTATGGAAAAGATAGAACCATAGAGTTTGTAAAAGGATCAGTAATTAGTCACCAGAAGTTGGGAGGGGAGTAATGAGTAGGCAGAGCACAGAGAAATTTTAGGATAGTGGAAATACTGTAATTATGAATAGACATGATTATGCATTGGTCTAAACCCATAGACTGCACAACACGAAGAGTGAATCCTTAAGTAAACCATAGACTTTGGGTGATTACGATGTGTCAGTATTGACTCACCAGTTACCACAAATGCACCACTATGGTGGGGGGATATTGATTATTGGTGAGGCTATGCATGTGTAGGGGTAGGGTTATATGGAATATCTCTGTACCTTCCTGTGGATTTTGATCTGATCCTAAAACTGTTATTAAAAAAAAATAAAGACTGAAAACATATATGCAATCTATGTTTTATGGCTTATCTCGATTAGCAGTTTCATTGCAATTGTATGAAAGAAAGATCATTGTAGTGTGTTAAATAAGATATGGAATTTTAAGATCTGGAGCAAAGCAAGGATGTCCTCTCACACCACTGCTATACAACAGTGGACTAGAAGTCCTCAGTAGTAACCAAGAATAATAAAGTTTGTATAGAAATGAAGAAAATAAAACAGCATTTCAAATCTATTAAGTTAAAAAAAAATTGTAACCAGGGTATTTTCAGAGAGAAATTGGAAGGTAGTTGGTAGGAATGTGGGGTGCTAGAGAATAACCTATGGGTACTGTTCTTGGTAATAATAAAGTCACTGCTGAGGTAATGTAGAGAAAAACTCCCTAAAATGATTAAGGAACTCAGAGGCTGTGATATCCTCCCATTGTCAACATGAGTATAAAAATTACCAAATATTATTACAGGAATATTTTAACAAAAAGGTTAAGCAACCATGACATCTGTGGTTGATTGCAACCAACAAGGGTAATGAGAGGTTATAATCTGTTTGAAAAAGACTAAAAGCTGGGTGTTTATAGAAAGAAAAAAAAGTGAGATTGAAGAAAATGAGACACCTATACCCCTCCAGAGAGGTGCTGATATTTGTAATGAAAAGCAAAGTGCACATTTAGAGCACAAGCAAGAGATTACAGAGCACCGTTACCTACTGATCTGATCTCTTTAGTGTCCTCACGAAGATGGGATGTGTGTACATGCTTTGAGAGACAACTGTATACATAAGTCAATTAATATATTTGCACGAAGAAATGTTACTTTCAAGTGTTCCAGATACTTCAGTAGCCTGGGATATTAGGAAAATACAGCGTTTTCTTAATGTGTTGCATTTAAATCCTACGTTTTCAAAGGTTGAGAGTATTGTCAGACACAATGATGTATTTATTAGTGTATTTATTTATTTGAATGAGGATATTTTCAACTATGTGTGTTGTCTGCTGAGAACTCAGAACTTTGAGAATAAAATGTTTTAATTATATTCTTATTTCATTTCCTGGTTTGCTTAGCCATATCTGAAAAAATATGTTCCATATTTCTGAGAATATATACAGTCATGTCACGAGATCCTTGGGGGGTCACTTCTCCAGCTGGAAAACTCTGTGGCTGTTGGTACTTTCTCCCAAGGTTTTGCTCGGGCGCTGGGCTTGTGCTAGTTACTCGGTCTGGCAGGCTGCACTTGGCTTGTGGTACCAGCCCGGATCCCACACCTGCTAAAAGAATGCCAGGCACGAAGTGGCTGAAGGTGCATGGGTGAGCAAATGCGGGGTCCATCCACTGCACACAGCCAGGCTCGCCAGCTGCTGTGGCAGGTGGGCAGCTCCAGGCACCAACACAGGTGCCAGCTCCATAAGAGACGGAGGCTAACAGGTGTACGGCAGGCAGCTTTCGCTGCGGGCACTGGGTCTGGACAAGGCGGGACCCGGTGGTGCCCGGGAGGTTGGTGACGCTGGGAACCACAGAGACCCAAAGAGGGAGTCACAGCCCTGGATCCTGGCGCCCCGAGATCTGGGAACCCCAAAAGGGCACAGCTCTTCTCTCTCCTCGCATGCAACCTGGTGAGCAGTGGGGTTGTTTCAGCCCTGTTCGTGTTACAGCTCTTTCAATCCCATTTGCCAGGTCCCGAGTTCTTGTCCTGCATCCAGGAAGAATGAGGTACAGGGACAACTGGAGCTAAGGCAGAGAGGGGCTTCATTGAGCAGCGGCACAGCTGTCAGGAGACCCGCAGTGGGTGGCTCCTTTGCACAGGCAGGTCAGCCCAGCAAGTCAGGAGGACCTGAAGTGGGTAGCTCCTTCTGCAGCTGGTTGTCCCCACGCCTCTCTGACTGTGTCCAGGGATTCTATGGGCTCAGAAGAGAGGAGGTGCATGCGGATCGGTCCTGGGGTGGCCATGGGCGGGTCTGGAAGAAGCACTATAAGTTGTCACGCCTCACCTAGACTCCAGCGGGAACTGGCGGCCCGGCCCCCAGGCCTCAGGCCATCCCTGGCTTGAAGCTGAGGTTTCACCAGGGACCTGCGCCTTTCTGCCCAGGAGTCTGACGGTCTCCTGCTACCATAGACATGCCGTTCAAGGTGCCCAGGCTGTTCCTGATGGGGACCCGCAGGCCCCTGCTGAGCCACCCTCAGCACCCGCTTGGCCTCACTCCCATGCTCGTGGGTCCCCAAAGTCTGGAGTGGGCCAAGGCGGCAGGGGGCTGGCATGTCAGTGCCACCCCTAGCGCACACACACTCCCAGCTGGCTGTGATAGCACCCAGGCTCGGCCACAACTTGGCCCTGCCCGGAGCAGGCTTCAGGAGCGGGGAAAGCAGAGTAGAAGCAGGCACTTCTGAGCCTGCGCGACAGGGAGGCTTCCCAGGACCCCGAGAGCACAGGGACCCCGGGCTGGAGCTAGGGCTGGGTGGCTGCAGCTGGGCTCTTGAGAGAGGGGCTCCTGCCCACCGACCCGACAGGGGATGGGGCTCCTGCCTGTTCCCACTCTAGCTGGCGACCCGCGGGCGCCTCCCCTGCTGCAGCAGCCATGCCATCAGTTATATACGAAAACCATTTTTTTCCAACTAAGGATGAAACTATATTCTGTGGAATATAGTTTTAATATATAATTAAAGTTACACAATACAGTTTAATGTAGTTATAGTTGGCTATTTTTATGCTTTAAAATAAAATCAAATATAACTCTTTGTGTCATTTAATTTCTTAGGTTATATTTCACCCAATAAAAACCAATATTTGTACATTGATAAAGTATACATAATTATTTCAGTTAAATAAATTGACCTGGAAATTAATGATAGCTATTCCTTATTGTATTAGGCATCATGAAAGTGTTTTACATATACAAACTCTAAAAGCATTTATTACTGAAACGAACAACACACATATGACAGAAATGTCATTTCGATCTCCCCACTAACCTGCCCCCTTTTTTTTGGAGACAGAGTCTTGCTCTGTCACCTCGGCTGGAGTGAAGTGGTGTGATCTCACTTCACTGAAAACAGGATTCAAGTGATCAATTTTCGTGCCTCAGCCTCCCGAGTATCTGGACTACAAGTGCACCACAACTCCTAGCTTTTTTTTTTTTTTTTTTTTTTTTTTTTAAGTAGAGAAGGGTTTTTGCCATGTTCCTCAGGCTGGTCTCAAACTTCTGAGCTCAGGCAATACACCCACCTCGGCTTCCCAAGATGTTAGGATTGCAGGCGTGAGCCACTGTGCCTGGCCCCCATTTTTAAAATGAAGGAACCGAGGCACAGAAAGTTTAAGCTACATGCCCACCATGAGAAACTAAGTGGCAAAGCTGAGATTTGAACCTGAGCAATTTAGTTCCAGATGCTCTGATGCTAATGATTACATTAATTTGCTCTTAGGTTATCTATATGCTCCAAATGAGATATATTAAAATAAGAACATAGGAAAAATTGCTTCTCTGTCATTTAAAGCTGTTTGTTGTTGTGAATATTAATGATTTTGTGCTTAGTTATTTTAGTGAAGTATTTTCTAATGGATAGGCTATTGGAGAAAAGTAAAATAGAATTCAATTATCAATAAGTTATATTCCTGTCAGTGTATTTCTGAGATGTTTGTCTTGAAAAAATATACATAAAGATGCATGTCACTAATTTCGTTTCTGAGCATTAGCAACAACAATTACAAATAAAATAAAAAAAACTAGAAATAAAATTGACAACACTGACTTGGAAATCTGTTTCTATGAATGTCTGAAAAAATTAAAATAGCTCACAATCTAATAGCATAAATATCACTGTTTCAATTCTAGTTGTTCCATTTATTCACTTTGTAACACAGCCTGCTCAAGTGACTTATTTTCTGGACCACTATTTTCTCACTTGTCCAACGAGAATAATACTTTTTGTAGTGTTATTTTGAAAGTTGGTATTTAGAACACCTAACTCAAAGACTGATGCATTCTGAGCATTTAATAAATGTCAGCAACTATTCTTCAATCTCATCTTTTAATCAAAAACCTTTCCTGGGGGTGAGGCAAAATCCTTGAATTTATGTTACACTAAGAGATTAACAAAAAAAAATCAGTCTATTGTTTTAATATATGAACAAAATATTTAGAAACAGATCTATTCTGTTATGCTATCAATTGATACAGATTTTCAAAATACAATGTCACTCTAAGTAGTATAATCAATAAACATAGTATAGATAGAAACTTAAAAAAAATTCCTAATTTTAATTTTTACTCTTATGATAGTCCTTTAATACTTAAATCATATTTAGAAAAGTCTTACCAAAACTAAAATTCTTAGAACATCTACATTTTGATGTAAGTTAATTACATCACAAATACAATTTTAACGTTCATTAGACATCATTAAAATTTAGGAAAAAAAAAAACCCAAAGGTTACTAAGCAATGTAGTTTAGAATTCTCTCTAGCGCTGCAAAATAAAAATAAAATGGGCTAAAGGAGTTTCTTTGATTTGAGGTAGCTTTCTTCAGAGAATATAAATTTATTAGCAGATACCTAATTATATTATTTGGTTCATATTAATGCACAGGGTGGAAAATTATCATTAGTTTTTAAACAAACAGACAACAGGATCAAAATATTAGAAAGAAAACAAATCATTAACTTTGCTTTCATAAATCCTTTACAACGCCAAAATCATCTGTTGAGTATCCAATTTTAACGTGAATGAAAAAAATCCAAGCACATTATTCTTTAAGTGTTCAATAATTTGAAATGCTGCCATCCTGTTCTGGACTCTTGGAAATCAATAGTAGAAATGAATCAAGTTGCAAGGGATTCATCTACTGTAAGCTCCTTCTGAATCTGGACAAAATAAGAGATATGTTATATAGCACTGGAAAAGTGTCATGTAGCATTGATTTACTATGTTAGTGACAGCACTGAAAAAACAAATCAAACTACCTAAGAAATACCAAAAAGTACATCTGCAAATGTTTTCCTTTGGATAACATCGTTAGCCCTGGGTACAACCTGAAGGCACAGAATTGTACTGAAAGGCAGCCATGAACCTGAATCAGTTCATGTGACCTCTTGTGTTTTAAAAGTATTTGTAAAAGTTTCAGTTTACTTTAATATGCTCATCGTGTTTATGTCACTATGGAGTGCAACTCTCTCTGTTATCTTTATTTTTTTAAAAAAATGGTTGAATCAATGAATATAACACAGACTAGTAGAAAATGTATTATTTTGAAAAAAAGTGCAGCTCATTAATTTGAGCATCCAATAGTTTTTTTGTTAACTTTCATTTTAGGTGCAGGGGCACATGTGTGGGTTTGTTATATAGATAAACTCTTGTCACAGGAGTTTTGTGTACAGATTGCTTCATCACCTAGATACTAAGCATAGTACCTGATATTTATTTTTCCAGTTCTTCAACAATATTTTGAGAAGTCAAAGGCAAGTTCTCTTTATCTAAGTAGCAAGTAAGACATTAAATACATATGATTATTTTATTTTTATTTAATACAGAACAAATAATGATTTTTATATTAAAGGATAAGATACTTTTAACTTACCAGTTAGAACAATGGCAACACAGGTTTTTCACTAATGCCAATTTAGCAGACATCCAATTATTAATTTTCTCCGCCTGCCATGTATCCAGTTTAGATTAATATTGTATTATCATTTAAGGACACTCTTCTCCTCATAGTAACTTTAATTTTATTCTATGATGATTTTGGGATTTCATATAATAGAGAATTATCAGTTATCCATAAGTTCAAAATAGAGAATTCTCATTTACCTATAAGTTCAAAATACCATAGCATAGTTAAAATTTAATTTGACAGTTATCTAAGGTAAGTAATGAATAAGTGCATTTAATTAAAATAATGTGATACTATCTTCACAAATGAGGTAAAGTCATGTCCCAAATAAAAATCAAATGATTTTTAATTAAATTGTTTTAGATACAAATAATATTTTCTATCCTCATTGAAGAACTCATATGTAGCCTATGAAATTAACTAACACTCAAATAAAAATATTTTTTAAAACTAAAAATCAGAAAGACTATTTTTACCCCCATTTGATAAATTTATCAACTCACCCAAGCATCAAATGTTTATAACTAGAGAATGCTACCTCAGATTCAGGATTATAATCATTTCTGAGGGAAGAGTCACAACTCCTGAAGAGTTACTACATAGGTTAAGAATAGTTTGTTTCATCGAACATCAATTTCTAAGCTTTTGAAAGAGCAATTTAACAAGCCTGCATGAGAAGGCATGAATATTGGCCCCCTTACAGGGACTAGGACCATGTGAGCAGGTATGGTGCCCAGAGGAAACTGTGATTTATCATGCTACTGTCAATAAACTACAGAAGAGTTTGGGCCAAACAAATAGGAAGCTGTGGTGGAGGGCTATGGTGCAAGAAAGCCAAGCAACGGGGGAGCCAAATGTGTGCTGAGCTAATTTAATTTTTTAAAGCTGTAACTCAGCCCACACCTTAGGGACACAATTTCTCTCTGGCAACATTTTCTGTGAAGCTAAAACAGCTGCTTCACCTATCTCAAATCAGATACTGTTCTGTTTCAAGCAAATGTTTACCAAAAACAACAATCATTGGGTATACTTTTCCAGAAAATTTAGATAGAACAAAATAGATTATCATGCCCCTGAAGTAAGGGTTGTTATAAATAATATTTGCTAATAAAATTTTAATTTTGGCATTTCTAGTAACCAATCGAAAAATTTTGCAAATTACTAAAATGCTATGAAATAATATACAACCACATATTTTAATAATATATTTTTCAAAATGATATGTCATGAAGGGCAACAGATTTAAGAAAAAAAATCTCATATAATTAATTCTGAGCATTTTTAATAAGTATAGAAAATTTATCAATTATTTAAGCTGATTTATTTATGTTAATTTTATTATCTTTATATTTTATCTAACTCATTCATTTAATAAAAATATAATTTCACAGAATTACTAGTCGTGACATCTTAAACATTAAGGGTATTTTCTGTTTTCCTTTGGGTTTTTTTTTTTAACACATTCAAATTGAAGAAACTGCTAACAAATTAGCAATATTTGAAAAGAAACTTTCCCTTTAAGAAATTGAAAACACATTTGTTTTCCATCCACTAAAGGGTATAGAATTGAGTATTATTCAGCATGGTAGCTGAAGTAGCATTTGTTTTGTTTCTCATCTTTAAGTGCCATCTCCTTCGTAACCTGAACTTTTAATCTCACAAATAGAGAATGAACAAATTAATAGGATAAAGCATCTATGACTTAGTATATTTCTATATATGTCACTAGGAATCAAAATTACTGAAGCACAAAGCATATTCGACAGCACAATGTTAGGTGACTTTTACATGCCTCGGGAATAGAATGTCTACAAGACTTTTGTAGTGAAGGTCAAAATGTAAAGAAACCTGTATCCAGGTCCAGGAGGTGCATAAAAAAATGCTAGAAGGCAAATTTTCTAGCTTCTGGCTAAATTCAGTGAGATGTCACAGTCCAGATGAATCAAGTTTCAGGAAGAGGATGAATGTCAAATGGCTTATGCCAAAGAGCAGCTTGTTCTTGGAGCATGCCTAAGGCCATTTTGTTCAGAGATTTCATAGAGGAAACAGTCTGCAATTGTAACTCTGAAAAGCCCGCTAAAAATCATTTAAAAAAATATTTCAGACACATTGAACGATAGGAAATGACTCACTAGGCCTGCAGCGTCCTAAAAACTTTTTTTATTGTTAGTTGAAAATTGTTTCAAGAGTTAAATTACTAAGAGTAAGTGCATGTAGCTTTCTGAGCCAAAGTTAGCAGATGTCCTCTTATCTTAAATGCCACACGAACACCAAAGCAAACAGAATAAAGCATTTGGATTCAAGAAAATTCAGGGCTGTGTCTAAATAGAAATATAGAGTGTCCAGTTTTAAAGTTTTGAATATACCTCTCTTTTGAATAATGATATAACTGACAGTCATATGCCTAGTCAGTCATGGAGTTAGATATGTGGACAGTTATCATAGCACCTCTGGTTCTGCCATGATGACTTCTACAGTTTCAAACACCAATGCCATAGCGAACACACTAGAACCATGCTTGCAATACTCATATTACCCAATATTAGCCACACTGATGTTCCATCTGTCAGAGACATATCTGGAGACATATCTGGCACCTAAATAGCAAATGATGCTGTATTAGCATGAATTAATAGAACAACAATTAATGGCTCCCATCTGTTTATTAAAAAAAATTGTCTAGACCTTGGCAAAATCTTGCTACACAAATAAATATTTTTGTTGGTGAGTTGTGTAAAACTATTACATCAAATTCTACTTAAAGCCTTTTAGGACAAAATATACTTTAGCAAATATGATGTTGCTTTACAATACATTCTTTAAATGATAATGCAAATAACTATTAATTTTACTTAATGGGGAATTGCAAATGCACGTATATAGTAGGAAGAAAAATGATGACTTAGACACAAAAAGTAGTCACACATTATGTAAACATGGGATATGTACATTGAATATTCCACTAAAAATGGCAAAAATTTGAAATTCCTTTGGGGCATAAAATATAATATTCCAATGCAAAATTAAACAGCTTAAGTGAACATAAAAATAACTTCCACTAAAACTGATTTCCCTAATACAACTATAACTCCAACTAATTTCCCTAACACAGCTATACCTCCAACTTTCTTCCTTTTACCAAGTTACTAATGTGAGATAACACTGAAGTACACAATAGTTCACAGAGATCAGAGGGAGTCAGATTTCTTTTCTTTTTTTTTTTTAATATATATATTTTTTATTGTACTTTAGGTTCTGGGGTACAGGATTATTTCATAGATACATACATGGCAATATGGTTTGCTGCCTCCATCCCCACGTCACCTATATCTGGCGTTTCTCATCATGTTATCCCTCCCTAACCTCCCCACCCCCCGCTGTCCCTCCCCTAGTCCCCCCCAGCAGACCCTGGTGTGTGATGCTCCCCTCCCTGTGTCCATGTGTTCTCATTGTTCAACACCCACCTATGAGTGAGAACATGCTGTGCTTGATTTTCTGTTCTTGTGTCAGTTAGCTGAGAATGATGGTTTCTAGATTCATCCATGTCCCTACAAAGGATAAAAACTCATCATTTTTTATGGCTGCCTAGTATTTCATGGTGTATATGTGCCACATTTTCCTTTCTGTCTATCATCGATGGTCATTTGGGTTGGTTCCAGGTCTTTGCTATTTTAAACAGTGCCTCAATGAACATACGTGTGCATGTGTCTTTATAATAGAATGATTTATAATCCTTTGGATATATACCCAGTAATGGGATTGCTAAGTCAAATGGAATTTTTATTTCTATGTCCTTGAGGAATTGATTTAAATGTGTACACAATGTAAGGAACTGAAATTTTTCACCATATTTTTATGTATACTATATAAAGGAAGGGTTCTGTTTCATAAACAATATTACAAATTATCTACATATTTCCTTGCTATGTAATGTGACTGATATATCATTTGATATATTATTCCATGGTAATGTAAAGGGAGAAAATTAACCTCTTAACTGATAGGATATTATGTAGCTCTCATTCCACTTAAAGTTTGTTTTACAATTCCTACTCCTCAGCATGTAGGAATCTGTGCTATTATTCCTGTTACCATTATTGAAATTATTAAATTTAATACAAAACATAATATTAGGCTTCAAAAATTAAAACTCTTTGATTACCACATGAGGATATTTATAGATTTCTCACCAAACCAGTTAGATTTATGTTTAATCTTCTGATTTCAAGTTTCATAAATAAGGTACACCAAGATATTAATACAATTTATGTTTAATAAACATGTACAAAGTGGAAAGAAATAGCCTAAATTTTGTGTATTATTCAGTTTAGCTTAATTCTCACAGTAATCTCTTGAGATGAGCACTATTATTAGTTAAATTTTTTGTATGGGGATTTCAGTGACAAAATCCCCAAAATGATCTAGTGTCATGTAGCGCTGAAGTAGCAAGGCTAAGTTTCAGGCCCTGGATGCACAGCCTATGCTTTCTCTCTTAATGAGTCTATATCTCTTACCTGTTAGATTTTTAAATTCTGCCATAGATATAATCTCATAAATCACATGTACATAGGGATTATTCCCATTCAGCCAATAGCCCAGGTACAGATTCCTGCTTCCTACAATCATGGAAAATGGACCAAGATTTGGATTCACTAAAATCCAGTAGAATTTTGTATTATTTCTTAAATCATGTAATTCAGTAGGTAGCTTAAGCTCAAGTAGGATACTTGTATCAGGCATATGTGATACAAGTCTCTTTCCAAACTGTTCTTTAGTTTGATAATTTAAATAAATTTTAAGCTTAAATATTGTAACTTATGTGTATTTTTTAATACTCATTGTGCATGATTTGTCTTTTCATAACTTAAAAATAAATTGAAATTCTAATTTTAGAAAATATCATAATAACTACTATAGTGGATCTTTTATTCACTGTAAATTAAATAAGCACACTTTATATTCTGCCAAGTCACTAACAAAGATATGGCCAGGCACAGTGGCTAACACCTGTAATCCCAGCACTTTGAGAGGCCAAGGTGGGCTGATCGTGAGGTCAGGAGTTCAAGACCAGCCTGGCCAAAATGGTGAAACCTTGTCTCTACTAAGAATACAAAAATTAGCTGGGCCTGGTGGTGTGCATCTTTAATCCCAGCTACTTGGGAGGTTGAGACAGAAGAGTCACTTGAACCTGGGAGGCAGAGGTGCAGTGAGCAGAGATCACACCACTGCCCTCTATCCTTTGCGACAAAGCAAGACTCCATCTCAAAAAAAACCAAAAAAAAAACAAAACAAAAAAAATCAAAGATGATAAATGGTACAAAATCAATAATAAAATCCAGTGCCATAAATTCATGATTCTCTCTGCAGGTTCATAACAATAAATGTATTATCACTAGGTACAAATATTCAATCAGAAGCTGCTACTGATAAATGATCTATCACATGTCCCCTTAAAATAAAATATTATTAAATGCTTAATCTAATTAATATATAATTAAAATAAATTCATCTTGACATTTTGTGTGCTACCACATAACTGATTATGTTAGCTGTTCTAAAATTTTGTTAGCAGTAAACACATAGTTTATACATCAGGAGCTTTCAGAATCTACCTGGTAACCTTTTTGCATACCATATATATTTAGTCAATTTCCTTCAACCTCAGCATACTTAAGTCATGTAGCATTCTGTGGTCTCTTTTAATTAACATCACGGAAAAATAATAACAGAAAACATTTCATGCCATAGGAGTGTCTCAAGAAATCTTTCCAATATTTTATTTGGATTATAGGTGAGGAGAATTAAACATCTTTATCCAGGTCTTTATACAAATGTACAAACATAACTGCATAAGCCGCCATAGTTCCCCAGAAATTATACAGATTTAAAATGGTTGGGTTAAAAAAACACAAATCACATATTCATCACAGCAATTTGATAAATATTACTTAGATTTTATATTTCAAAACCAAATTGGACAGAATTACTTTTGAACTGTAATTGGGAAGAAGCTGTGGAGAAAGATGAGAAGAAGAAAAAAAAGCTAATATCAAGAAAGGTCAGCCATCAACATTCCCAGAAAACAACAACCAAAATGACTTGTGAAAAGAAGCAAGAACTAACGTGAAGGGCAAAACTATCTTTCATTTGCAAAAACACTTTCTGGAACAAAGGTTGAAAAGGTTGATGATTGTAGTCCTCTGGAATCATTTTCAATTAGAGAAACAGAGTAGCTCGAGCTACACAAACAATCCAACTGGAAAACGATGTTTGCAGAAACAAGTCTATCTTTGTTAAAGTATAGATGGAGAATATCTTAAGTTCAAACATGTCTCCTCATTCCAAAAATCCTTCTAAAAATACTTGACAATAGACTCTGACTCCACTTGAAGGGCACAAAAATAACACAGAACTGGCAGAAAAATTAGTAATAAGGAGAATAAATCATGTTGAAAACAAAGGCAAATTTAAAAGTTGGTGAAGAAATTCATCAGAAAAATGTTTGTGCATGTTTAGTAAGAAATCGTGCCTCACATACCAAATGAGGTTTTACTTCTTTGTAGGAAGGACACATGGTGGAAATTGAAGAGTACAGGAAGAAATGCAAAGACAATAAAATGAGATTCCTCATTAACTGGAAGATTCAGGAACATAGTAGGAAAAAAATTATGAAAAGAATTATGTTGAATATATTGATGTCATCTAAACTGAACTCACCAGTTTACATTCCATCTTTTCTGAAGATTGTTCTACAATTTTGATTTTGGCCATGACAAAGAAGATTACAATTTCATTAGCATGTAAAAAAGAAAATGAAGACAAAATTAAAAATTCATTGGAGAAATTAGCAACAGTAGAAAACCATGCATGTAGGAGCGGCAAGCACAGAACAAGTAAAGCAAGCAAAATGAAATGGAAACTGAAAAGAAGCTCGTAACCTTTGATATCCAGAAGAAGAATATCAAATCAAAGAAAATACTTAATGATGTAATGCAAATAACTTTCTAGAACCTACAGCAAGGTGAAATACTGATGATAATAAATATCTGATTTATGATTAAGTAAAATAAAAGAAGGATTAAAGATTTATCTAGACCATGAAGTGTTCCTAGAAAATTAATGGGATTTAAATACCAAGAAAAAATGGGGATACTAAAGGAAAGAGATCATGCAAAGAATTGAATTTCACAATACTGGAAACACTCTCGTAAAATTTCATGGAAATGAAATCTACCTGACAATATTTTACAGCCATAGTGAACTTTAATTATTAAAAGTTATATAAAAATATTTTTAAAATGAAAAGCTCAGAAAATAATGTTCTCTGGGTCCTCTTATTGAAATTACTTAAACTAATAAAATTAAAAGCTTTGAGAAAATTATAATAAATGATTGATATTAAATATTAAATGTATAACCATAGAATTAAGAAAAAAAAATGAGATGTAGAATGCAAGAAGACAGCCTAAATATTTTAGCCCTACAATATAAAAATGATACCCATAAGAAAAACAGTAGCTTACATTTTAATGAAGTTTAAAGATAAAGTAATTTTGCTGATTGTATATTTATGTGTGATAGTTGTCTATGGGAAAATTTTTTTCAGCTGGGAAAATTTTTTTCAGCTGAAAAAATATCTAGCAAAAATTTTGATAGTATAAATGAATTGAAAAGTTAATAGAGTTAACTACTGTTATTTGATGGAGAATTTAGGTGGGAGAAGAAGAGGAACACATTACTCATATTTTTGTTTACATTTCCTCTTTGGTTATCTTTTACTTTTGTGAAGAAAATAATAGATATTATCCAAATAAATACATTAGTAAGGATATTTATATGTAAAGTTGTAATTTTTATAAAAGTTAAACAGTAGAAAATAGACATTTTTCTAATATAAAAAAACTACACACAAAATTTTAAAGAAAATTTATCAGAGTGAAGATTTTTAAATATTAAAATAGGAAAATTATAATGTTAAATTAATTGAAAAATAAATTCCAAACATATCACATCAATATATTAGTTATACACGAATCACATAAAACAGCAAAAATTAAAAACAAAAGATGATACAGAAATACAGTAAGAATACAAGATATTTTTATTAACACCTTTACTGAGAAATAACTGACATTTTATGCAGTTGTACAGTTCCAGGCAGGCACAGTGGGTTGCTTCTGTAATCCCAGTGATGATGGCTGAGATTGGAGGATTGCTTCAGGCCAGGAGTTTGAGACCAGCTTTACTTGCTTTCTCTATCAGAACATAATCATTATGTATACAATACCACATGCCATGATAAATTGCAAATGTGTTCAAAGATTTAAATTTAAAAGCAGAACTATCCAAAAATATGTGAAAGATTGGGATATATCTTTGAAGATATGAATAAAGAAAATAGTTTTGAATTTATATTTAAATACAAAATTGAATATGCTGTGATAACAGATTGATGAATTGACTTATTAAAAATAAACTTCCTATATTAAAACATATATGCATGCAAGTACACACACATTCACACAGGTGCTCCTTAATCAGTCATAATATAAAAGACAAACCAGGAAAAAGATATTGTTGCTCCTACTTCAGATTAAGAGCTATATTTCTAAATAGGTAAAGAATCCCCAAAACCAAAATTCAACAAAAAATTAGAATGTACATAAACAAAAAATTTATTTAAAAGGAAAAATTAATCAAACATCATTTAATTCCATGAAGAGATGCTTATCATCGCTCATAAAAAAAGCACATTTTCATCTGTCTGGTTAGTATGTCTGAATACCCTTGGTAATACTTTCTTTCGCAAGGCTTTGGAGAAGGAGCAACTCTCAATTTTGCTCATAGATGTTATAATCTAGTGCAAACCCTATGGGAAGCATTGTAGCAATATTTCACATAAACTTCGACCCAGCAACTCCACTTCTGGGTGTTTATTCAAATGACTTATTTACAGATATATCATAGAGATATGTTTATAGTAGCATTTTACATTACTGATTTTAAAGCTAATGATTATAGTTTACATATTGATTAAGATTTAAACAATACATCCATACAGAAATACTGTGCAGTTCTGAGGAAACTTTTTAAACTGTTATAGAATGCTCTCTAAGATGCATCTTTGCACTAAAAAAGGATAAGGGAGAACAGTGTGCATGGTAACTTTTTTAATTATAGGAAAGTAGAAAAATATGTTTGCATTTATTTAAACATGCATGAAAACTGTGCTGTTACACTGGAAGTGTAAAAGTGTTTTCTCATGCATGGTAGCCTGGCAAGAGCAATCAGGATTAAGAGGGATATTTTTATTGTATCGTCTTATGTTCTCAGATTTCTAAGCTTTAGTAATATATTACCTACTAAAAAAACTAAAATATATTCATGGTTCAAATTGTAGTAATCTATATCTATATATCATCCTCCAGTCTGCTGCTGTTCTTTGCTTCCCGGAAGGACAATTATCTTTTTATTTCCCAAGGCCCTACTAAGACAAGTGTTAAAAGAAAAAAAAAATACAACAAATTTAGTTTAAAAATCTAATTGGCTTTTATGTGTGATTCTAGAATTGGGCAGCATTTTATTCTATAAAACATTATGAGTGCTCCTCTGGCCATGGCAAAACAGTTGGCTTTTGCAAGGTGAAAACAAGGAAACAGAATTTATTTATTTATTATTTATTTTAGAAGCAGGTTAATGAACATCCATTTGCTTTCATTGTAAGAGTTAAAGTAGAGGGGACCTCTTTAATACAATGAGTCAGGTTGAACAGGTTCTTTCTAATTAATTGGTCTAGGTAAATTTTCTGTTTTCAGAAACAAAAAAACAACAACAGCAAAACACTGCTCTGTTTGGAAATTTAATCTGCTTCCTAAAATTTCAGTTTGATTATGTGGCGCTTAGCATAAGGGATTCGGTTTTAGTCTTGTCTGTTGGAGCCTAGTACTGGAGTTCAATCCAAATCAATGGTCTCCCATGCATTTCATTTAACATAAGTAAAGATCGTGTTTAACGAAAGCTTTAATAAATATAGGATGGCAGGGAGGGTATAAAGGAGGCAGAGACATTGGTCATAGTGGGGTAGAGGTACAGTGTGCCTTAAAAGGATGTGAAAGTGGCATATATATTTTAAAAATATAAAAGTTGTATTAGATTCTCGAAATTAGACTATTAGATTAAATAAAACTAGTATTGTTTTTGGTTTTCTTTAACAGCTCATACTTTGTCCTTCTTTTTTGTGTTGCAACACTAATTCCTTATCCAACATGACTTTCTGGACTACTTAGAAGTCCAACTGTCATGTGAAGCTCTGATAATCTTGAGCCCACTCAAAATACCTTTTTACTTTTTTATGCAAAGCAGCCCAGGTCCCTTTTATCTTAAATGTTTTATTACAGACAATGCCTTTCCTTTAATAACCAAAAGGTGATTGAATAATACATTCTACAAAACAAAAGAATAATTTACCCTTACTCTCTACCTGTAGAAACAGAAAAAACTGATAGAAACTTTGAAATAAAAAGTATCCTGTAATTTCTTCCAAGACATTGTTTTAGTGCTATGGATTTATTTAGATGACTTACCATATGATACTTTAATAATCCCCTGCCTTTCTTTTACTTTTTAAAATCATTTTTAAAAGAAATTCTAGCTGATGAAATATGCATACTTTCTGAACTTTGGTTAAAATTTTCTTTTATAATGTTAACGAAGGAGGAAGCATTTTCTTCATTTTAAAGGCAATGATATTTCAGATATTTTCTGCTAATATTAATGCATTGTTAATGCATACTTAATATATATCCACAATATGGTCTAGCTTCCCCGTTTACTAATTACATTACCTTGCAGGAGCTATTTAATATTTCAATTTCTCTCCTCTTCCACACAAAATGAAGAAAATAATTCAACAGTTGTTATGGAGATTAAATGCTACCTTACTAGTTCTGATATCTTTCACTGAGATGTCATCTTGTTTGCCACTCTACTGGAACTACTTGACCACTCAGATACTATCCTAATGTCTATTATGTGATACCTCCTGAGAGGCAGGCATTTGACACAGATACCTTTCTCATTTTGCTCAGGCTCCAACACTGCAGTCTGCCATGCAACTCTCTGCACAGTCTCCATCATGGACATCTGCCTTTTATTCCAACACTTAATGGTTTAATATTAAATTGTTCCACATGATAAGAGTAGAGAAGTGAAAGAGGAAGACTCATTCAACAGAATTTGTGTTTTTATAATTATTCCATGCATAATATTTTCTAATGTTTCGTTACTTCTTTTTTCATTCAGTTACATAAAAATATTTTGCTTAATTTTCAAATATATGAGGATATTCCATATAATTTTGCTATTGATTTTTTAATCTGATTCCATTGATGTTCAAGATTGTTCTTTTTAAAACTTCAATTCTTTGAATTTATTAGGGCACTCTATTATCTATTATATGGTCACATTTGATGAATTTTCAGTGTGCTTTTGAGGGAAAAAGAGTATTCTAGAGTTGATTCATTTAATTCACCTAAATATCATTATGTCAATTTTGTTAGAATATTTTGATTTTTCTGAATACTTAGTGATTTTTAAAAAAACCGACCACACCAATTTCTGAGAAGGAGTAATAAATTCACCACTAGTAGTGGCGAATGTGCCTATAACAGTTTTTGTTCTCTCCAGTTTTGCTTTTTGTATCATGAGGACAGAAAAAATAGCATTTTTATTTTGTTTCAAAAAATTGATTATTTAATCATTATCAAATATCCCTTTTTATTAATGGTAAATATCTTTGTCCTGATGTGTACTTTACCTGATATTCAAAAAAGCAGCTTGGATTTTTTATGCTTAATGTTTCTAAATATATCTTTTCTACCCTTTTACTTTCATCCTCCCGGTGTCTTTATATTTAAATAAATTAAAAAAATAAGTAATATATATCTCTCTATATGTAATACATATTTCCACTTATAGTGAACATTTGTTAACATTTTCAGTACTTTGTTTCATTATTGTGTTTGTCTCTGTTGACTATATTTTTCTTTTGGTTATATGTCTCATTTTTCTCCTTTTTTCCGTATCTAAGTTTTGTTCTTCTATGCTGGCAGGAGATTCTAAATTGTTGAGCGTCTCAACTTAATTTTATTTTTCTTTTCTTTTTTTAAATTACACTTTAAGTTCTGGGGTACATGTCTAGAACTTGTAGATTTGTTATGTAGATATACACGTGCCATGGTGGTTTGGTGCATCCATTACTCCATCATCTACATTAGATATTTATCCTAATACTATCCCTCCCCTGTAGCCCCACCCCTTGACAGGCCCCAGTGTGTGATGTTGCCCTCCTTGTGTCCATGTGTTCTCATTCTTCAACATCCACTTATGAGTGAGAACATGCAGTGTTTGGTTTTCTGTACTTGTGCCTAGTTTATTGGCACAATAAATGACATAATGCTCAGAATATTCATATTCACTTTTTCCGTACAGTCAAATCTTAAACTAATTTTCTCATATAGAAGAAACTTCCATTATAATACTCGTTGTAACCTGTCAAATGTTATAGTTCCCGTAATCAAATGTGATTTTAAAAAATGGTGAAGCTGGGAGAGAGATCCAAGATGGCCAATTAGCAACAGCTCAGGAATGTAGCTCCCAGTGAAAGCGCAGAGAACGAGTGGACACTGCACTTTCTGACGAATTTTTGTTGCCCACAGACTGGGAGATTCCCGGCAGAGGAGCCACACGTGTCGCCAGCGCGACTCTTTTGGCTGGTGCAACTGTTTTGCCAGGGCAGCAGTGCGGCGCTTCTCCATGTGGAGTATACAGGAGTGGGTGCCCTTTTAGTTGGGCTCGGCTGGTCCCATTCCCACAAGGAGAACAGCAATTGGAAGCGCTGAGGACTGAGAGCAAGCACAGCTGAACCCGGGAAGGCCCAGCTCTGTGGGGGAGGGGCGTCCACTGAAGGAAAACTAAGAAACAGAAAAAACTGCATAACCCACAAGCCAGACGTCCACTCAGAGACCCAATCTGAAAGTAGGCAATC
>PVKP010010546.1:44175-64427 GCA_004027715.1 Plecturocebus donacophilus
AAATGGGAAGAAACCAGTGCAAAAAGGCTGAGAACACCCGAAATCAGAATGCCTCTCCTCCTACCGGGGATCGCAGCTCCTCATCAGCAAGAGAACAAGGCTTGACGGAGGATGAGTGTGATGAACTCACAGAATCAGGCTTCAGAAGGTGGATAATAAGAAACTTCTGTGAGCTAAAAGAACATGTTCTAACCCAATGTAAAGAAACTAAGAACCTTGAAAGAAGATTTAACAAAATGCTAACGAGAATGGACAACTTAGAGAAGAATATAAGTGAATTGATGGAGCTGAAAAACACAACACGAGAACTTCATGAAGCATGCACAAGCTTCAACAGCCGAATTGACCAAGCAGAAGAAAGGATATCAGAGGTTGAAGATCAAATCAATGAAATAAAGCAAGAAGGCAAGATTAGAGAAAAAACGGTAAAGGGGAATGAACAAAGTCTCCAAGAAATATGGGACTATGTGAAAAGATCTAATCTACATTTGATAGGTGTACCTGAATGTGATGAAGAGAATGAATCCAAGCTGGAAAATACTCTTCAGGATATTATCCAGGAAAACTTCCCCAACCTAGCAAGGCAGGCCAATATTCAAGTCCAGGAAATACAGAGAACACCACAAAGATATTCCTCAAGAATAGCAACCCCAAGACACATAATTGTCAGATTCACCAGGATTGAAATGAAGGAGAAAATGCTAAGGGCAGCCAGAGAGAAGGGTCGGGTTACCCACAAAGGGAAGCCCATCAGACTCACAGCAGATCTCTCAGCAGAAACCCTACAAGCCAGAAGAGAGTGGGGGCTAACGTTCAACATCCTAAAGAAAAGAACTTTCAACCTAGAATTTCATATCTGGCCAAACTAAGCTTCATAAGTGAAGGAAAAATAAATTTTTTTGCGAACAAACAAGTACTCAGAGATTACATCACCACCAGGCCTGCTTTACAAGAGCTTCTGAAAGAAGCACTACACATAGATGGGAACAACCAGTATCAGCCATTCCAAAAACATACCAAAAGGTAAAGAGCATCACCATAATGAAGAATCTACATCAACTAATGTGCAAAACAGCCAGCTAGCATTACCAGAAGCTGCAATTTTCATCTCTGATAAAACAGACTTTAAAACAACAAAGAACATAAGAAACAAAGAGAGACATTACATGGTGGTGAAAGGATCAATGCAACAAGAAGAGTTAACGATCCTAAATATATACGCACCCATTACAGGAGCACCCAGATACATAGGGCAAGTTCTTAATGACTTACAAAGAGACTTAGACTCCCACACAATAACAGTGGGAGACTTTAACATTACACTGTCAATATTAGACAGATCAACGAGATAGAAAATTAACAAGGATATCCAGGACTTGAACTCACACCTGGAACAACTAAAGTTAACAAATATTTACAGAACTCTCCTCCCCAAATCCACAAAACATACATTTTTCTCAGTATCACATTATACCTATTTTAAAAGTGACCACATAATTGGAAGTAAATCACTCCTCAGCAATTGCATAGCATTTCACAGGTTTAAATAAAATATTGCTTGGCTGCTTATTTGTTATTTTCATCCCCTATTCCTTCCTGTCTACATTGTTAAGCACAATTATTGGCATAAAAGAGGTTTTTAATACCCATTTCTAGACTGCATTCTAGCCTGAGCAATAAAACAAGAATCCCATTCTCGCTCCCTCTTTCTCTTCTTCTTTCTTTCTCTCCTTCATTCTTTTTTTTCTTTCTTTTGCTGTTTCTTTCTTTCTCCTTTTCTCTCTTTTTCTAAACAAACAAACAAAAAAATAGTGAAGCTGAGTAAATTTTCTTTTTTTTTTTTGAAGGGGAGTTTTGCTCTTGTCGGCCAGGCTGGAGGGCAATGGCACGATCTCGGCTAACTGCAACCTCTGTCTCCTGTGTTCAGGCAAATCTCCTGCCTCAGCCTTTCACATAACTGGGTTTACAGGTGCCCACCACCATGGCCAGCTAATTTTTGTATTTTTAGTAGAGACCAGGTTTCCACATGTTAGCCAGGCTGATCTCAAACCCATGTCCTCAGACGATCCACCCACCTCAGCCTCCCAAAGTTCTGGGGTTACAGGAGTGAGTCACCAAGCCCAGCAGAGAAAATTTTCAAATGAAATGCCAATCATTCATTACAGGCATACTATGGCAATAGTGGCTATATTGCAGTTTCAGTGCCAGACCATTGTAGTAAAGCAAATATAGCAATAAAATGAGTTGGACAAATATTTTTATTTCCTAGTGAATATGAAAGTCATATTTACACTATACTATGGTTTAATAAGTGTGCAGTAACATGATGTCTTAAAAAACGTACATATTAATAAAAATACTTTATTAGTAAAAGATGCTGACACAGAGACACAAAATGTGCACAAGCTATTGGAAAAATAAGCTCAATGCAGGGTTATCACAAACCTTCAATTTCTAAAAAGCACAATGTCAGCAAAATGCAATAAAGTGAACCACAATAAAATGAGGCATGCCTGTATTTTTATGACTTTGAGGGAAGTAATTAATATTGCTATGGTTCATATTTCTTTAAAGTCTGGTTAATATAGCACTTTTAAGCTTGTTATAAGAATATACAATGAGGAAAGTGCTCAATACAATACTATTATATGATGTGATTAAAACAAAAACAAAAACAAAACAAAACAAAAACCCTCAGCACTATTATACCTATTTCCTGCACTAGATTTTAAACATTTAGAAGTTAGAGAGTAAGTCTTGAGAATTTTAACGTTTTCTTACCTTTTGACATTGCCATTGCTTATTATCTTAATTTCAAAATAAATTACTGCTTTGTAAACAGAATTTTTTGGTGATAATGTCATTGCCATCCTCTTGATAATCAAATCCCAAAGGTATTTTTATGCCCTATCATCCTGATACTTCTTCATTTCTTCCGCTTTTGTACTGATAAAGACTACTACTACTACTACTACTACACACACACACACACACACACACACACACACACATTTCCTCTCTTATTTTTTGTATTGCTGGTTTTCCTCTTAATTTTACAACTTCTCTGTTTCCATTGCTCCTATTCTAGTTTTGAAACCTTAAATACGGGGGTGGCAAACCACTTCAGCTTATGATTCACAGTCCTCATTTCTCTTAGTCATCTACTCAACCATATCATCAACTTATGTATTAACTCTATGCAGATTAATTTCAGATCTTCAACTCTAGAGTCTTTCCTAAGCTCCAGACTTTCAAATTCTATTACCTCCGTAAAATTGCTTTCCAAATACTTTGCTAGTGACACAAACCGAACTTTGTGAGACCATTTCAGCTTTCTTTAACATTTTCTCTCAACCCTTGTGTCTTTCAGCTATTATATTTTTAGAAATATCACCATCATTCTCTCAGCTATGTAGGATTGGGCTCTAGTAATATTGTAAACTTGGGGATAGAACTAAACATTTGCCAGGAAAAAAAAGGAAACTAGGTCTATAGTAGAAAGAGGGATCCATCAAAATAAAAAGACACATAAAAATTTTTATTACTTATAGAAAATTACACTTTTAATAATTTATTAATACACTGAACATATGTTTAGTGAGAAAGTACTAAATGTTAACATTAAGGACATAAGTCAGACATAAACCAACATAATAGAAATTAACCATAATGGCTAGGAGAAACAAGCAAACAGGAAATTACAAAGCATATTGTTAAGTGCAAAGAAAATGCTTTAGGAACATGTAGAATGGAAATTTAGCAGTCTTGGAAACTTTGGCAACACTTTCCAGATAAATCTAAGATATGCAAAAAATAATGAATTAGGTAGAAAATGGAGAAAAAGATGGTTCTGGAGGAAGCAACAATATGATTTAAAAAAATGTTGACTAAAGTATACTAAATTGTCTCTGAGTATCAGACAGTTTATTAAGATTGATTCATCTTTTGCAAAGGAAAGTGAGATATGGCAAGAGCTCACACAGAGTATTTGCTTTTTTTAGCATATCTCTACAGTCACTATTAAGTGCATTAAATATACCTATGAGCCCATTATCATTTCATTCTATATAACCCATAATAGGTAAAAGATTGCATTCCTGTTTTCATAAATTGATAGGTGTTTTCAGAAGTCTGAAGGAGATATAATCTGGTAAAAATGTAAGTGACCACGTAACATTCAGAAAAGTGAGTCTGCATAATTTTCTAAATCTCTTTTGAACTATGTATCTTTTTATAATACAATTATTTGATGAAAGGAATGTGGCATTTTTAGGTCCTTTTCATAATTCTATGCAATATTATAGCAAAGGTCTGTGGGGAAGATCAAAGGTGATCTTCAATGTAGAAAACTATTTTGTCATGCTAGAAAGCTTGTTTGTAGGTGTCCAAGTGAAATGCCAATAGTGGCTTAGAATGCTATTTCATGCTCAGTAATTTTAAAGAAAATATTAAATTTGTCCCAGTTAAAAAATTGGCCTTTAGCCAAAAGTTACATCTAGTTCAAAATAAGGAAAATGTATTCTTGCAAACAGATTTGTGCTGTATTTCAAAACAGGCATTATTGTGTTATGACATATTAATTGATTACATAGAATGAGAGAATAGTACTTTACCTACAGCTACAAAAGGAAGAGGAGGGAGAGATGGAGAAAAGGGGAGAGAGGGAAAAAGATTTTTTGGCAAAATATTGTGTCAATGACAGCCTTGGGTGTCTCTCAAATTTTTCCTAGACATTGTTTACACATGCTGATCATTGTATCAAGATAAAATAATGATGCTGAAATTATTTTCTAAATGATAAAGGAAACCACAGCTAATGCCTGATAATGTGTTGCTACAAAAAGCAATTTCTTTACCAACTTATTTAAAACATTTTCTAGAAGCATGGTTACAAACAATCCATGAAAGTAACACATAATGATGTTTTAGTGGTAGCACATGCTTATTAAAACACTAATTCTGTTTCTCTCCAAGCCTTGAAGCATATTTGCTTGGCTATCACATTTAATTGTGAAATTATAGTTTTCCAATTTAATTACTCAGAAATATAATTGACAACCATCAAAAAGTCCAGTCTAGACATGAAGATGCATTTATACTTCTAAAATTTTGATTCTGTATTTGAATTAACATAAATAATATAACTTACTAAATTATATTTATACTTTCAAGTTCTTATGAGATTAACTTGTTAGTTTTCATTGTGTATGATTCCAGAAAGATAACTTAAAGTGGATTGCCATTTGGTTAACCTAAACAAGAGTAGGATGACCAAATGGAATATTATGGATTCAGAGAACACTCTCAGAGACTTATCTTTGCATTTAAAATTATATAATTTTGTTTAGCACAATTAAACCTTAAGAAAAAAGTATTTTAAAAATGAGGATTCCTCTGTGTCTCTAATTTTACTAGGACATTACAAATTTTAATAAAAGTTTATATACAATGATTAATGCTGTTCACCTATCTCTATACAGGTATACTTACAAAACCAAACTTATTTTAAAAGCATGACTTCAAATTTTATGCAAATAAGAAACAAATTAATGTATCCACAATACTTTAATTAAATGAGATAAAACAATCTTATTATTGATTAATTATATCTACCCTGCACACACTGCATGCAATTCTTCCAACTATGTTCTAAAATACACGCTTGCAGAGAATAGGTAA
Organism: Plecturocebus donacophilus; assembly: GCA_004027715.1. NCBI lineage: Eukaryota > Metazoa > Chordata > Mammalia > Primates > Pitheciidae > Plecturocebus > Plecturocebus donacophilus. Next base: position 49,855 of record PVKP010010546.1, read on the forward strand.
AAACTGATATTCTAAATCTTGTATATTAATTTAAATAGTAAACCTAAATATAATATAGTTCATCTTATACATGTATTAAATTAATATCACAAAACAGGATAGATGTGAGAAATAATAACTTGTAAAACAGACTGATTAGCTCGGCTGAAAAATCTAGAAAAAAAAGTAGAAATATTCACATATGTGAATGGCTTCTCACTTTTTCTTAAACTGCTACATTTGATATTTTAAGAACTATAATATGGAATATTTTATTTACATATTTATATTGCTGACATTTAAAAATAATATTCCTCTTAAGTGGTCAAAGTTGCAAGGACAAATACTGAAATATGATTTTGCATTTGAATATGTAGTCAGCTCCCTTGGGATAATCTTGATTCTGGCTGTTGCACGCATTTGAAAAGGTATGTTGCATTTGTTGTTGAAAGATAAAAATTAGTATTTCTAGGTGAAGCTATGCTTAATTTATCATGTACTCAAAGGGTTCTTTTGGCTGACTTACTGTTTAGATATGCTCTTGTTTGACTGCATTTATTCTGAAATTAAAAATTAATCCTTTTGTATTGGGTCATTCTGTAGCCAGTTGCTATGCCCCCCCCATTCATTTGGGGCATATATATTTTGAAATATAATGACATAATCAAATTATTTTTTAAAGTATTATATCAGTTTATACTTCCACCAGAGGCATGTGTTGCTATTAATTTAGTCTCACCAATCCTGTTGGCATTTAAGCTTTCTGCTAGTCAGATACATGTAATATAGTAATATACCTGTAAGGCATCCTCATTTCCTCTTCTATGAGTTTCCTATCCATGTCTTCCACAAATTTTCCAGTGGCATTTAAAAAAAAAAATTTCTTATTGGTATCAAGAACACTCTATACATTTGGCCTACTAATGCTTTTTCTGCCCTGTATGGTTAAATAATTTCTATCATTTGGTGTTTTTTTCTTTTAATGTTGTTTAAAATCCCATTACTTGCATAGAAATGTTTACTATTTTTTAGGGATATTTATTAAAAACCTCCTCACCAGGAAGCAGTGGCTTGTGCCTACAATCCCAGTATTTTGAGAGGCTGAGGTGGGAGGATTGCTTAAGTCGAGAAGTTTCAGACCAGCCTGGGCAACATAATGAGACCTTGTCTCTATAAGAAAAAATTGAAAATATGCCAGACATGATTGTGCATACCTGTAGTCCCACCTACTGGGTAGGCAGTGGGGAGGTTGAGTTGTTGGAGCAAAGTAGAAGTGGGGACAGCAGAGGCTGACGTGGAAGAATCTCTTGAGTCTGGGGAATGGATGCTTCAGTGAGACATCATCTTGCCACTGCTCTCCAGCCTGCACAACACAGCAAGATTGTCTCAAAAAGAAAATCATTTCCTTCTTAAAATGTAAGCTGTCATGTTATTAACAGTGTCCTCGACAGTCCAGTTTTCAACCATTTTCAAGGCTTTTGTCAATCTTAATTTTCTTAACCAGGAAACTTTATCAATATTTCCACCTTCTCAGACAATAGATGCTTATTAATATTTTTGTTATATTTGAAGAGTTATTTTATATTTTAAGAGTCAAAGAAAACACCTTAATATACTGGATTATAAATGTATGCCTCTGTTCTGATAGTTGAAGAAATTTGGTGCTGGAATGATTTTATACCCTATAGTTAGTTCCTCCAGTATTATCTTCAAAACTTAAGGTCCAAGAAGAAAAACAGAATTTTAGGAAGAAATAAGAGAAATTGAAGTGAAGTAGATAAAGTCATTTTGAAAAGTTGAGATACTCTTAAAATACCACTTATTTAAAAATAATTTAGGTTAAAAATTTGTAAAATTAGAACAAAAATTTTTAAAAAGTTTTAAAATTGGTAGTCTAAGAAAGCACATTAGAGAAATTCAAGAATATATTGTTATCTATAAACATAGTGACTACATTTTTCAAAATGAAGTTTAAAAATAAGGGTCTATACTTCATAAGAATATTGAGAGAAGAAAATGTTTGAATTACATTGTTTGCCTAATTAGAACTTAATATTTTCTTTGAAGCACTACCCTTAAAAACATACCATCTTATATTTTATCTTTCAGTGATAAAAACAATTAATTATGGGTATACACACAAACATATTCAGTTACACATTGTTGTATTTCAAAGTGTCAAATCAAATGATATCTCCCTGCATCAATTAAAGATTAATTGTTGTAGTTTTAATTATTGCAGTGTTATTCTCAAAGAGGAAATAGTCTCTAACACATGGTTCATGAATTCTAGAGTTGGAGGAGGATATTTTACCACTGTTATTTTTTAGGGTATCTTCATTTCCTTAGTACACTGAATTAAGTGATATGTATGATGACTTCTGAATTTAGGACACTTTTTGCTAATTTAAAACTGAAAATGAATTCTTTTCTTTATTCTATAAAATAGAAACTTTAATTGCACTGTAAGAGCTGAGATTTATCATCACATTTAATTGAGTCATCAGATAATTATTATGTATGACTTGTTATTTTTATTTTTTGAAGCAATTTCAGACAAGATGTCAGAGATATGTATGAAAGTACTATATAATTGAAGTTTCTATTGTTTCCATTAAAAGCAAGACTTCAGTTTCAATGTTCATTGCATCTTCAGCTTCACTGGAAAATAATAAACTATGCTTAAACCCAGAAAAAGAAAAATAAAACTTAAGAAAGCTGTCAATTTCACTCTGATTTTTTTCAATTTCTTATTTTTACTCATTCTTCATCCTGTCTTACTTCTCTGACTCGATGTATTTAAATTTACTTCAATAGAAATGACATATAAAATTAAAGAGAAATGATGAGAATAAAATGCCAGTCTGTCAATTAATTGTTTTAATCAATATACAGAATCAAATTGATCAATTGGAACAGTAAAAAAAAAGAAATGTCAAATCGCAAGAACAATTTTTATAGTTTAAACTTTACCATTAGTTTATGGCAAACATCTACATCATCAAATATAATTCTTATTAATCACTCATAAGCCTAATGTTAGTATCTGTTGGCATTTCAAAGCTCTACATTCCACTGACAATATTAAAACCAAACAAAATATAAAGTAATTTTTTTGTTGTTAAAACATAGAATTCAGAAATTTTCTAGCCAAAAAACTTAAAAACTACTGATTTGAAACTGACTTGAATGATAACAATTGATAGAATTATGTAAAGTTGCTTTATTGAAATACTTCAGGAATGAAATATTTAATATTTAGTGACACAAATAATAATTTGAGAAATAATGCTTTATCTATTTAATAATCACAATTCAAACAGATTGATGAATCAACTGTACAAAAAGAACTGCGAACATTAGGACAGCAAGAAAATCTCCAATACTGGTCTGCTTTGGCAGCTCCATGAAACAGGATTGGCTTTTCAGTCCGTCCTTGTCCTTAAATTCTCTCGTAGGAGTTAAGACATGCAAATTCCTCCCAACCCGTCTTGCTCCCCAGGAGACAGTGGTTAATACATCCTCAGAGCAACCGAACCAATTAAAAGTTATTATTGACAGAGAAAAATATATCCTACTAAATTTGAACCCTGCAAAGTTATGGACAAATAGAACAGACAAACAGTGGCAATATTTTCAAAAGTATCAGTACAGTAAAAAACTCGGGTAGCGATCCGGCGCGGTGGCTCACGCCTGTAATCCCGGCACTTTGGGAGGCCGAGGCGGGTGGATCACGAGGTTAAGAGATCGAGACCATCCTGGTCAGCATGGTGAAACCCCGTCTCTACTAAACATACAAAAAATTAGCTGGGCATGGTGGCCTGCACCTGTGGTCCCAGCTACTCAGGAGGCTGAGGCGGGAGAATTGCTTGAACCCAGGAGGCCGAGGTTGCAGTGAGCCGAGATTGCACCACTGCACTCCAGCCTGGGTAAGAAGAGAGAAACTCCGTCTAAAAAAAAACCCAACCAACCAAACAAACAAACAAAAAAACTCCAGTAGCGAAAAGGAAGTGCAGATTACATTAAGAAAATATTAGGTGGTATTGAATGAATATTCCACATCCACCCAATAAAATAATATTTTAAAAGCAGTCAAGCCTCCATTACATATATAGGTGCCAATTGATACTGTAAAATGTCCTAAAAATGCATAATTATTAAAACACTCATGGGAACTAAATGAAACCTGGATTCATTTTGCAGGTTTACTGATTTACTAAAATATGAAGATTTAATTTACACTCAAATTTTAATCCATAATGTAAGCCTTTTTTAGAGAAAAGCATTACTTCTTTATCCATTCAATATGTAATACATTTCTATAATCAGATTAACCGTATGCTATTCCATAACAAGCTATTTATAAAACTACTTTATATGAAAGAACATTTTTAAATGATAGGATGGTTAAAATGTCATGTATGTTTTCCAATTTCAAAGTTAAGCTATATTTTTAAAGTGTGTCTTAAAAGCCCCTAAAAGCCAATTGTCTAAAATAGACCAGGCTAATGATAATGCATAAATAATCTTCATTTTTGAAGTTTTATTAGATATTAACAGTTAATTATGATATCTAAGTATTTGCTTGAGTTACTCGTGAGATTTTAAAAATATTTTCTTTTACTATATAGATCTTAATCACAAATTATACTTAAAAATTGAAAGCTTAACTACATATTCATTCACAATGGTCATTTTTCTTTTCTTTTTTTTGAGAATGTTGCTCTGTTGCTAAGCTGGAGTGCAGTGGCGTGATCTTGCTCATTGCAACTTCCACCTTCCAGGTTCAAGCGATTCTTTGGCCTCAGCCTCCTGAGTAGATGAATTTGACACTGAATGAATAAGTCTATTTGAGTGTTTTCTACGATCCGATCTGTAAATGAGTAATGCAATTTTCGTCAATACTTTTTGCAGTTTTAGATAAAATTAACAGTAATGTTCTGTTTTCTTCATCAAAAATAACTATACATTTAATATGTCATCCTCATTTCAAGAATAAGCCATTTCTTTTGTCTCTCTGTTGTGTCTTCCTTTTTATAAACTTAGTAAATTAATGACTGCTTTACATAGGAATGATTTGTAATTAAATTAAATTCTAAACAAAAGGTGTGTAAAATGCATTTAATCTGAAACAATAAACAAGTACATGATTAATTGCTTGCAATATGCCTGGCTTTAATGTGTGAAAATGAAGTTGATGCAGCAGCTCAATGCCTTCAAAACAATTCATATCCACCTGGTATAAGAGTTCATTATTTACTGTATACTTAGCCAGTCTTTTTGAAAGACTTTGCAACATCTCTTATGAAAATAACACAATAGTGTTTTTTTCTAGTCAAAGTTATAATGTTTTGTCTTCATTTTTAGCATAATTAGAGAGAAGACATCCACAAAATATTAAAGATTCTAATATATGTGAAAGTGATTATCAAGTAATTCAAAGATGCAGCTAGCAATTGGGAAATCCCATTAAGCAACCTTTATGGTCCTGGGAAATACTGACCATAAAATAACAGCAAACTCACTTTATTCTCATTCATGAATATACATCTGAAAGCAGATTTTGTTCTTGATCTTAGTGTAAAAATGAGTCATTTGAAAGCTTTAAAATTTATCTTCTTTAGAAGAAATGTGCACATTTTCAAATAATATCTGTTTGCGTATGGACTTTCTCCCAGATTATTTTTCACTAAATCACAACAGGCTGATCTCACGTTCGGAGAAGACTCTAAATGGAGTAGAAAAAAAAAAAATGGTATTCTTACGTATCCTGAACTGTCTGTGTCCTACAATTTTTTTCAGATAAAGTAACTGACTAGCACAGCTTTCAAACAGGATATTCATTTTTCACTTGGCAGTAAGAGCATTATTGTCTATACACAGACAATTTTGTTTATTTTCCTAATCTTTGTTTCAAAATAGTCCTCTGTCTTTTATAATTTGTCAATAGAAATCTGACTGTGGGTGGTATTCATATAAGCCAAAATATTGCCAGATCATATAAGCAAAAGTGAAGACTTAAGGAAAAATTGTTATTTTACAGAGTACTGGGTACATTCATTTAGTCCTACTAAGTCACTGGTGGTTTTGAAGATATCTACCACTGCAAAGTCTCTATGAGTTGACATTTATAATTTTTTTAATTGAAAATAATTTTACTTTGTATGAGACATGTTTGCGGCTTTCATAGCTTAATAGTACAATGACAAAATGTTGGGTATCAGTGACATCATCACTTTATTTCTGATGTTATTGGAATTTTTGATTATTTAAAGCTAATATATTCTTTATTATTTAACAAAGTATTAAAAATGCATCATGTTTAAAATGTGCAATCACAAAATGTAGATTCATTTGCATTTAAGTTTAAACAAAATTTATTATATAATTCGTAAAATCACTACTTTTAATATTATTTTGCTTTTACTTGTAAAATTTTAAAACATAACATTTAGTCCTCAAATACCAACAAATAATAAAGAAAAAGTATTGAGATATTTGAACATTTGAAAATCTAAAATACCATTTGTTAAGTAAATAACCACATGCTTATTCTGTTTAGTATTTATACAAATAGGTTTTTTTATTGCTTCAAGTTTGGATACTAAATGTTTATAAGGCTCCTGTCAAATGTAGAACTCCCTAATACTATTTCTTTGGATTGTCTAAGAAACATACAACCTACTATAGCATTAAAAGAAAATCTGAATTACTACTTATAATGTAATTTTCCTGAATGAATACTACCTCTTTGTTATCTATCAGAAAACAGTAACAAACATAAACAAATAATCTAAAAGAAAAGATATGATTTATGTATTTGGAAGTACATGATAGCTTAAGACTTGTTGAGGAAGTAAGGTCTCTGAATTTACTAAGTACATTTCTATGTCCCCAGAGATGACTGTTCATCTCCACCGTAGATGATACCAACTGCATAGTGTTCAAAGTCGATTTTTATAGGCATTATATCTTTTCTTCTAAAATATATCTTATACAAGTTATAAGCTTCATGTGGGATTTACACTTTGCAGAATATATTTTTAGGGTATGACTGTTAAGTTACTGGTTACATCATGCCTAATAAAATGGCAAACAATACTGCTAAAAATGAGAAAAAATAGCCAAACAGTTAACAGCCATGACCTTGTTATGCATCCAAGAATATATAGTCCAAGTTGCTGCTCACAGCCCCCTTATAATCAAGAAGAAATGTTCTGAAGATGTAAACTCTGAATGGGACATAGGGAAGGGGAAAAGAATCTGTGTACTTGATGGTGAACCAGTTGCAAAACGTTCAATCACTCTGGAATATGTAATATGATTTGATAAATCTTTTTCATTGTAAAAGTCAGTTGGGGTTCAGGTTTTTTATTTTTGTTTTTGTTTTTGTTGTTTTTTTTTATTTCAAACCAAAGCACGTTTCTCTCTTCTTACTTTCTTAGAAATTTACCCTTCTATGTGTTTGCCCTAAGGAAATATCAGTACAAATGCACAAAGCATTATATCAAAATGCATTAATTACAGAAATATTTGTATGATGAAATGTTAAAAATTGTTCTCATATTACAGTATAATGTACAATTACTATGAAGTGTTATGTATCAGGTAAAAATAATAACATATATCTAAACCTCTAATAGTGAAAACATCATAAATCTTTTAAAATGATGCAGAACAATTCTGTTTGTGTCAATTAAAAACAATTTGGCATATGTACATGAGTACATATATAAATAACTTGAAAGATTTATAGCTACACTTTTAACAGTCCTAAACTCTAGAACAAACAATTGGTCGTAGAATATAGTAAGAGATTTGAAAAGGATTTTATTTAAAAATATACTGATCAATTTTGTAAAGTGTCATTTATTTTTAAGTAGTCATGTATCTATGGGCTTTATGTGTACCTGGAGCAAAATTAAATGTATTAAATCTAGTAATTCATTGAAAGATAGTGTTATACGTTATCACAAAATTTTATTGACAACAGGCTCTGGATTCCAGCATTTTTTAATCCTGAAATTCATAGCAGCCAGGTACTAATAAAAATGGAGGAACAATGAAAGCTTTCCTATCATGAGTTTAAAAGGTAATTTGCATGACTGTTGTCAGAGAAGGAATAGTATAGGGGTTAGAAATAAATAGTAGGTGATAGTAGGGTAGATCTTATAACTATTTAAGGTTTACAGAATAGATTTTGATCCTCAAATCCACAGTTAGGAGCATTTGCATCTGGTAAACAGAGATTCTAAATAGTTATTAAGTGTCCTATTTACTCATTGTGAATAAAAATATTTGTTTATAACATATATATTCATGTATGTAAAAAATATATATTTGATATCTACTTTATATCAGACCCTGTGATAAGTTTAAAAATAATTTATAGCACGATATGAATAGATTTGCTCTCAGTATAAAATTGTATAGCTTATACAATAAACATGAAAAGATAAAAAAATTTGATATATACTTTTAGAATAAGACATGTCTAATCTTGACTGCATATGTTTGAGTTATTTCACTAGTAATATATGAGTTAAGTGATGCTGTATCGGTAACATGTAAAATACATAAGGAAATATACTTAATTGAGCTACATATCAATTTATAGCTAGACAAAAAGCATCAAGTATATCTATACTATTTTGTTTTGCATGATTATTAGTTATTGATGCTATTTTCTTAAATTTTGTGATTCTTAGGTAATTTATTTATATGATTATAGACATGTATCATAAACATGTATATCAGAGCACAAACACATATACAAACAAATATATATGCACATATACACTTCTTAGAAGTTCATTCACATGTATGATTTATGTGACTACTTAAATTCTACACCACATTCTGATTATACTTTTAGAAATTTCTTAAGTATTTTGTAAGCAGAGATATTGATTAGTACACCTATGCTAATAATAGTAATTTAGTAATTGTCATTGTTAAAGTCAACAAGAAATTTTGATATTACATTATTATATAATTCAGAGTAGTATATGCTTCCATTACCAACATTATAGTTATTTCTATACTTCAAATATTTTAATTAGAAAATATAGAAATTCCATTTCTGGGAATACCAAGAAAAAGCATTAAAGATTGACATAAATCTAACCACAGCATTTATCTGAATAATAAATCCATGAAATATAATCCCGATAATTCTAATTCAATCACTAAAAATACTGCATTACTAAAAATATAGTGTAAAGAACTAAATCACAAAAACATAGGTACACAACACAATTTTACACTTAACATTTGGCTTTGTTTTCCTCTTAAAATATAAAAATCATATTCAGAGTAGACATTTTTAAACCTTATTAAAATTAAATTCCATTTATAATAATAAACAAATAAAAATTATTATACTATGGCTTTTTAAATTTTGTTAAGTTTTACCTTAAGAATTTTTTAGTTAAAAAGCTTGTATTATTAAAATAATACATTTCCAAATCATAGAATTTCAGTGTACCATAAAGCACACTGATTTCAATTGGAACTGAATGGTTCATAAGCCTGAGCTGTCTCAATTCAAGCTCAAACATAACCTCATTGGGAAATTGTATTGGATGAATGAATACAGTAAAGTTCAGAGGGTTAGCTTGATTAAAATCAGTTGTCTACTACAAAGGTCAACGATTATCCCAGTGGATGCTGATATACCTTATGAAAAAAAATTAAACTTTCTAATCAATACCTGTTACAGTTCTCCTCAAATAGTAAGACACACTAGTTACAAAGGTAAATTTGAAATATTTGATTATTGATGGTAATATTGTGATAATCTTTTTATATCTTACTTTGTATTACACATGTTTTCCTTCCATATATATTTGTATCCATATATGTTCTATGTTTATCTTTTCTACTAATCTATAAATCACTTCAGAAGACTCTTCACATTGAAGCATAATGCCTGAAACAAACAAAAAAAATCCAGAGAATTTTAGCTTACTTTATGATAGTGAAGAGATAAGTAGTGCTACAAGAAATATATTGGAAAGGCACTGAATATTCATAGATTATTAAAGTGTATATATGTAGATAAAATTTCTTGGAAAGTGTATTTAAAAATAGCTTGGGCTATGCTTACTCTGAAACAAATAGAGAAAGAGCAGTCTCTATGGAAGCAGTTCATTCTATTAAGTGATTTAATTTAATTAAAATGTAGAGTTATGGGCTACAGAGCAAATTTCAAAACAGTCTTCCAACAAAACTTTGCCGAAAACACCAGAGAAATATAAAAATTTAGAGAGAAATGCATTCCTAGGAGAAATCAGGGAAAGTCATCTACCACCTAAGAGACAATTTGAGATCTGTTGCTAGATATAATTTGAAAGGTAGACAGCAATTCTTCTAGATAAAACAACTGATGTATCAGGGACATACGCAGCAGAACTACAAATTCCAGAATCAAAAGTGACTGTGAAATTTACCACTCTACTTGGCAGCTCATTCACAAGTATATTCAAATATTCAGAGGCAGCTGTTGGAGTCAATATATCCATATAGAATAGAAATATACAGAACTTCTATTAGGGGTTGACTCAGCTATGAAGCAGTAAATGATAGCTGTGGAATAAAGGCCTGACACAGACCTAAGATTAACTGCAGTAAGGGTTAAACACAGTATTAGATATAAAAATGTGTCTTTGAGTACATTGACTTTATTAAAAACAGAAACTCCACATAGAACTGGGTTTGTGCATGACCCTGGTGTTTTCTCCAAACCCCTCAGGTTTACGGATCACTGGACACTTAATATAAACCCACATTAACCAGCCATCCAACTTATATTTCAGAAGGCGGATTTAAATAGCATATTAAAAGACAAGAAATATATATGCATAGAATTTTTGAGCAAATGTCAAGATTGAATAAACCAATATTAATGCAAAGTTAAGTAAAGAAATAGAAAAATTGAGAATCAGAATAACTTAACAGGATTAAATTTTGAAATACAGAATTGTGTAGAGCAAGTTCTAGCACTGTGTTATAGATACTGTGGGGTTTAAATACTCAGTTTTTTAACATTTCTCTAATCTGCAAAATGGAAACAATAGTACACAATATGCTGGAGTTGTGAGGTTTGACTTAAATCTAAGCAATATATATATAATAAAAGCTGAAAAAAAACCACTATTAGTTTACAAATGGAGTTCACTAAAATCCACAACAATCTAAGATTACACAATATTTCATGCTCAAGATGTAACATTAAATTTTACTTAACATTAACTTGTACCAATATATGTTCCATGTTTATCTTTTCTACTAATCTATAAATCACTTCGGAAGACTCCTCACATTGAAGTATAATGCCTGAAACAAACAAACAAAACATCCAGAGAATTTTAGCTTAATTTATGATGGTCAACTGATAAATAGTGCCATAAGAAATGTTTTGGAAAGGCACTGAATATTCATAGCTTATTAAAGTAAGGTATACGGATAGCTATATGGATAGTACATATGGATAAAATTTCTCAGAAAGTAGACACAAAAATAGCTTGGCCTATGATTAACTCTGAAACAAATAGAGAAACAGCCATCCCATTTGTGGGAACAGTTGATTATATTAAGTGATTTAATTAAATTAAAATGTAGAGTTATGGGTTACAGGGCAAATTTGACAGCTTGTTAAAGTGTATATATGTAGATATTTTAGCTTACTACATTTTTACTCAAAATGTAGTTAAAAAACACACAACAATTTTACTTTTGATTTTTAAAGTATATTTTTGACATTATTTGCCCCAGTAAAGTTCAGAAAAATCAGTATAGTTTAATTTAAAAATAATGAAACGATGGACAAAATAATCAGGAGACATGAGCACTAATTAAGGTAAAAAGAAAATGAAAATAAAATATAACAAAAAACTTTATGGGTATGAATTTTAACTGTCAAACAGGCAAAGATCTTTAAAACCGATGACATTTGGGAGTGCATCAGCAAGATAACAGAATAGGCAGCAACAGATTTGGCCTGGCACCCAGAAACATTGAAAACAAGTGCAAACTGTCAGAAGCAACTTCGTTCTATCTGGAAAACAGTCAAAGACTTACAGTGATCAAGTGAATGCTTAATTAAGAAAAAGAGAATGTAAAATGATAGGAAACTTGTGACTTTTTCAGATGCCATTGCCCCACCTCTTACCTGACTTAGTGAAGACAGAGCCTGTGTTACTAGTATGGAACCCTGGTCTGGAGGCAGCAGAGCAAACCTCATTAAAAAATTATTATTTATTTCAGGGGTCCCAAACTCCTGGCTGTGGACCGGAACTGGTCTGTGGTACTGATCCGTGGCCTTTTAGGAACCTGACCACAAAAGGGGAGGTGAGCAGTTGGCTAAGGAGCATTACCACCAGAGCCCTGCCTCCTGTCAGATCAGCTGTGGCATTAGATGCTCACAGAAGCGCCAACTTTATTGTAAACTGCACACGTAAGGGATCTAGGTTGCATGCTCTTTATGAGAAGCTAATAATACCCGATAATCTGCGGTGGAAAAATTTCATCCTGAACCACACTTTGCTCGGATTTATATTCCACGAAACTGGTCCCTGGCGCCAAAAAGGTTAGGGACTGCTAAAATCAGTTGTATTTTCCAACCTCCAAGGTTGGAAAGGACTTTTTGCAGGAAGGACTGATTAAAGATGTTCATCTCTGTTTTGCTTAACTTGGAACTCATCCCCTTCACAAAAGCAGTAAGCCTTGCCTGGGAAAAAAGATCACAGTTGAAGAATACAGTTGAAAACCTAAGCCCCAACAGGTAAAGCTTAGAAGAGATTCGTTGGGAATTTAGGCCATTGAAAGCACCTGCATATATGATGTGATTTAGAAATCCACATACATTTCCAGGGCAAGACAGAAAAGACCTGAGAAGACCCCAAGCTTTCACCTTAGACTGCTCCCTAGATTCAGTGACAGCCTGGTTAAGTACTGAAGGAAGATTCTACCACAGAGTCCATCTATGAAGACAGGGAGAGGTTTGTTTTACCTTCTGGTGTGTCAGAAAATCTCTGTCAAAACACAAGCTGAATATAAGCTGTGGAACAGTCGCTTTAGTGAATGCAGTCAACAAGATACATGTTTGTAAAGGCTTATCTCCCAATAAATGCACATTCTGAGGTACTGGGGATTACAATTTAAACATATAAATGTTAGGGAACACAGTTTGAATTACAACATAAATCAAAATTAGAGACAAGAGTCACTGTGATTTTTGTTTCTACTAATTTGACATCAACATTATGTAGTAACTATGAAGTGTACCACGAAGCCAGTTGCCTTGGCATATCCCTATCTCATTATATCTTGAAATGTGACTTTTGACCAATATTTTTGTACCTCTAGGAATTGTTCAACATAAAAAATAAATAGTTTCTTTAACTGTTTTGTTAGGTACTAAATGAAGTAATATTACAAAGTCCTTCAATAAATGCTTGACACCTAATTAATGACATACTAATTTTTACTCTTATGAATTAGATGAAGGAATTATTAAATATGTATGTAAGTATGTATGTATTTATTTATTTTAGCCTTAATTTCTGGGATACATGTGCAGATAGTGCAGGATTGTTACATAGGTATATACATGTCATGGTAGTTTGCTGCATCCATCACCCCGTCACCTACATTAGGTATTTCTTCTAATGTTATCCCTCCCAAATCTCCCCACCCCCTCCTATCCCTCCCCTAGCCCCTATGCCCCAACAGGCCCCAGTGTGTGATGTTTCCCTTCCTGTGTCCATGTGTTCTTATTGTTCAACACACACTTATGAATGAGAACATGCTGTGTTTGGTTTTCTGTTCTTATGTCAGTTTGCTGAGAATGATGGTGTCCAGTTTCATCTATATCCCTGCAAAGGACATGAACTCATCATTTTATGGCTTCACAGTATTCCATGGTGTATATTTAGCTTCCAAGTCTTTACTATTATAAACAGCAATGAACATATGTGTGCATGTGTCTTTATAATAGACTGATTTATAATCCTTTGGGTATATACCTAGTAATGAAATTGCTGGGTCAAATGGTATTTCTATTTCTAGATCCTTGAGGAATTGCCACATTGACTTCCACAATGGTTGAACTAATTTACATTCCCACCAACACTGTAAAAGCCTCCCTATATCTCCACATCCTCTCCAGCATCTGTTGTCTCCTGAGTTTGAATGATGGCCATTCTAACCAGCATGAGGTGGTATCTCAATGTGATTTTGATTTGCATTTCTCTAATGACCAGTGATGAAGAGCATTTTTCCATATGTTTGTTGGCTGCATAAATGTCTTCTTTTGAGAATTTTCTGTTTATATCCTTTGCCCAGTTTTTGATGGGGTTGTTTGTTTTTTCATGTAAATGTGTTTAAGTTCTTTGTAGATTCTGAATATTAGCCCTTTCTCAGACAGGTAGATTGCAAAAATTTTTTTCCCATTCTGTTGGTTGCCAGTTTACTCTAATGATTGTTTCTTTTGCTGTGTAGAAGCTCTTAAGTTTAATTAGATCCCATTAGTTTATTTTGTTGCCATTGCTTTTGGTGTTTTAGTCATGAAGTCCTTGCCTATGCCTATGTCC
>PVKP010010547.1:0-25439 GCA_004027715.1 Plecturocebus donacophilus
CTTCCTTTCCCTCCCCTTCCCTTCTCCTTCCTTTCCCCTTCCCTTCTCCTTCCTTATCGCTTCCCTTTCCCTTGCCTTCCCTTCCCTTCCCTTCCCTCCCCTCTGCATTTTCTCTTTTCTTTTCTTTTCAGATAGAGTTTCACTCTTGTCACCCTGGCTGGAGTGGAGTGGCACAATCTTGGCTCCCTGAAAACTCTGCCTCGTGGGTTCAAGCAATTCTCCTGCCTCAGCTTCCCAAGTAGCTGAGATTACAGGCATCCACCACTACACTCAACTAATATTTTTTGTATTTTTAGTAGAGACAGAGTTTAACCATGTTGTTCAGGCTGACCTCAACTGTTTGGCCTGCTTCGGCCTTCCAAAGTGCTGGGATTACAGGTATGAACTACCATGCCCAGCACGCCTGGCTAATTTTTTGTATTATTATTATTTTGTAGAGGTTTTTTTTTTTTTTTTTTGCCATATTCCCAGTCAGGTCTTGAACTTCTGGGCTTGAACTCTTGGGCTCAAGTGATCATCCACCCACCTTGATCTCTCAAAGTGCTAGAATTACAGGTGTGAGCCAGTGCATCTGCCCAGCCTATATACGTTACTTTTCAATGGCACTTTTATGTAGGCTGTAAGATGGGTAAAATGGAAAACAGAACAATTGTTTTGAATTTCTTTTAAAGACTGAAAAAAAAATGAGCAGATTTGGTCTTGAGGGTGGTTGGTGCTTATTGGGGATTAAATGTGAATATTGCATTGTGCTCTTGTTATCACAAAAATTAGTAGCCATGGAATAGTATTTCTTGAGCCCTCTGCACTGTGGGTGGCTTTGCAGAGGGGCACCTGGAGAGAGGACTCCATGGGGCAGTCCTGAAGTCATGATTTGCTTTTTCTACCTCCAAAACCTCTCAAGAAGATAAGAAATCCATGCCTTCTAGATTCCTTTTTATAGAAGAGATTAGACTCAGACGGGTTTTGGTGAAAAGAATATAAATGATATTCACTCCAAATTTTGTTTCTTTCAAGCTCTAATGAAATTATAAATATAAAAATATAGCCATAGTTTATGAAGACTTTAACACATTTTAAAGTACCCTCAAGTTTTTAAAAGATTTTAGCATTTCCTCCACCCTCCCCTACTTTTTTTTTTTTTCTGCAAATAAACATTCTCAAGGTGTCTCCATTTCTGGTTCCGATGAAGAAATCATTTCCCTAAATGTTTTGACTTTTATTGCACACAGTTCACAAAGGGGATACAGGACCTGTATTAATACTGAATTCTGTTTTTATGTTGTGTGATGAATAACTTGCTATTTCACACTCTAATTTATGACTGTGTATGTTCCTGTTCACTGCATGAACATGCTGAACTTTCCAACTACCCTTTTGTATTTTGCAATGTGACAGACTTGCTCCCTCCCCAGTGGGGAGTGGGAGAGGGCAATTCTGTTTTTGTTGTTATTGTTGTTGTTTGTGTATTGGTTTCTGAGGCAGCGTCTCCCTCTGTTGCTCAGGCTGGAGTGCAGTGGCACAATCATGGCTCACTGCAGTCTCGACCACCCAGGCTTAAGCTATTCTCCCACCTCAGCCTCTCAAGTAGCTGGGATGTGCCACCATGCCCAGCTTGAGGGCAATTCTGGGTAAGGTTTTGGTGGTAGAAGTGCTGTGTTTGTCCTTTTCAAGCCTTAAAACTTTGGACATAGCTAGGGAAACTTCCTCTCATCCTTCACCCATTTGTGTTGCCTGATCCCTTTCCTATGATATGTGTGTTTGCTTTGAAATGGACCCAGACAAGTAACATTTTCTTTCACTAGTAATATTCTTTCTTTAGAATGTTTTGTGTCAGTTAGAAGGGGTCCTTGTAGAAATAGGTTCTTCACTGCAAATTATTTTACAAAGGAGCTTTTGTTTCTAAAACCAAATGCAAAATTTAGACTTTTAATGTCAAAATCCTACTATAGGACTGAAAGGTAACTTTTATGTTCTTTGCTGATAGTGGTTTGCCCATACCCCATACCCACCCCACAATACGCACACCCACCGATTGCAAAGGCCTGGCCCTTAGCTTAGACTTCCATTTCTTAGTGCTTTTTTGTGACTCTGAAATACTTTATCGAAAAATAGAACTATAGCCATCACCTGGGTATCTCCCGCCCAGTTTCAGAGGAAATAGTAGCCTGTTTGTCCCTTCTTTTATACTATAATTTTTCTTCCCTGAATTTGGTGTTGATCAAGTTTGTGCATAGTTTTTATACAGTCTCTGTATATGATGGTAGTCCCATAAGATTATAATCCTGTATTTTTACTGTACCTTACCTGTATTTAGATATGTTTAGATACATGAATACTTAACCATTGTGTTACAATTGCCTACTGTATTCAGTACAGTAACATGCTGTAGAGGTGTGTAGCCTAGGCTCAAGAGGCCATACCCTACAGCCTAGGTGTGGAGCAGGCTATCCCACCTAGGTTTGTGTGAGTACACTCTATGATGTTCACACAACAATGAAATTGTCTAACAATGCATTTCTCAGAACATATCCCCATCGTTAAGCAATGCATGACTATACGTCGTAAGAATGTGTCCATAAACAGTAATGTTTGTTTTTAAAATGTAATGGTTATTGACTCCTTCCATATCCTTCAGTGATAGATATCTTAGGTGGCATTGTTTTTTGAGATGATATGATTAAGTAGAATCTTAGTTATCTATACTATTGTATTATATGAATAAGTAGAATCCTAGTTATTTATATTATTGTATTGTCTTATATGAAGACACCATGATTATCTGTTCTATTGATTTTTCCACCTTCTCCCTACCCTACTCCTTGTCAGCCAATGGAAATTGTTTCAGACAGGGCTGTGGGTGTGGGAGTACCACGCATGTCTGCCTCTGGAGGTTCTTTAACCTGTGGCTTCAGACAGATCCAGGCCTTTCTGAGGAACTCATGCATGACCATGAATGTAGACGCCCTTGTTGAAGTGGGCCATGAGAGAGAACTACAGGAACAGCATTTGCCAACCCTTTATCTGGAGCAAAAGCCCAAGAAATTAGATGGATATATTCAAACTGTTCTATCATTTCTGTTTTTCCAGTATGTTTTTGCCTCCAGAGTTAAAATATCTAGACATTTTACCACTAAAACTTGGAAATGGACATGCATACTCTTTGCTGAAAGTGCCACAGCCAGGCTTTATGTTCCATGTGTCTGGACGGCGGGGATGGAGCCTGAGGCAGGGGAGGTGCTTCTCAGAGCTCATGCCTGTGGCCCCACTGGCATCCTGGCTCCAGGGCAAGGCCGGTGTGCAAGACCCAGGTCTCCCAGGATGAATTTTGTTGTTTTTTTTTAAAACTCCAGGGAGGATGCCCCATGCATCATAGGATGAATATAAACTTACTCTGGGCAGCAAGTTGTTTAATATGTCTTTCATCAGTGATTCCTGTACTTGATGGTAAGTTTTGAAAAACTAAATGGTCAGTGCACAGTGAGCCAGAGTAACGAGGGGAGAGGCCCACAGGGAGAAGCATGACAAGGGACCTGGGAAGGAGGCCATGGGTAACTGAGTCAAAGCAAGGTCTGTGGGTGGAATGTCCTTGAAGAAGATGAAGTCTTCTGAGGCAGGTAAGTTGATTGACTGAGCTGATGGGCCCATTCACTTGCCTGTTAGTAGGTGTCTTCCCAAGCCCACAGGTACTCAGTTCTCCTTAGTTGTCTCTCCTCCTTTTCACTCTGGCTGCATATCCTGCTGAGTATCTCCATGTGTTTGCTCATGTTACTCAAGACACTATTATTTGCATCAATTTGTTTGCTACTTAGGAACGTTGACTAGCTAACTGGTGAAAGGGAGAGCTATTCCCACTTTGCAACAAACACACAGGGGAATGGTGGATAGTTGTGTAGTTTCAGCTCACTCACTGCAAGTGCATAAATGTTCTCAACTGATTTATAGTTATATTAACGTTTTATCCTAAAAATCCTTCCCCCTTTCCCCATGTTTACTCTTGACATTGATTGCTCTTTCCCTGCACTATTAAATGTTACCTGTAGGACAGGGACTTACATCTATTGCAGACATACCATCTTTATGATCAGGATATGGGCTATCACATTCAAAAATAAAACCACCTTTTTCTCCCTCTGGTTTGTAAGCAAAGGGAGAAAGAGAATACGAAAAACTACAATCCCAGCAGAAAATCTGCTGATGGGCTGTAGTTGTAATATATAGACACATATATATATGCATACAATATGTGTGTGCAACCCTGCCTGTGGAACAAATGGCATTCCTTTTAATTGCATGGACAGTTGCAAAGTTGCACAGTACTTAAGGCTGGGAGGGCAGCCAATCCTGGTCTTTATCAAACCCAAACTCAGCTAATGGAGACAGTGCATCAGGGCACTTACATTGAAGCTCAGAGTGGAAGCCTGTGTGTCGCGTTGCTTCCGTGAGAAGTTCGGGCTGGAGTTAGACTCAAACATGAGAGGAAAGTACTATCAGGATGCTTTCTGTGCTCTGCTGCCCTAGCCTCAAACTGAACTGGAGATAAGATGTTGGATAGATGTCTGGGTCAGGTGCTGAGGGGAAGGAATGGAGTCAACTTGGGTTCATCTGACTAAGCTAATGCTACTGGAAAGGTTTTGCTTTCCTTGCTTTAGTCTGAAATGGAAACAAACAGTAACATCCTGATATCAACTTGTGGAGATAAGTATCTCATGGTCACAGTACTGACTTTAAACTCGTGTCATTTGGAATGTTCTTTCTGCAGTTTGGGTGGTCTCAGCTTCTCATTCTTTTAAGAGAATTGAAACTGAGAATGAAAGGTGAGTACTGGCTTCCTCTTTTCACCAAGGAATTTATTCTTAACAAAGATCCTTAGGGAGGACACCTGGGTCCTAATTCCAACTTGCCTATTACCTGTGTGATGCTGGTTGCATTTAAGTAAGCTAATGCCCTAAATTACCATCCCCGAGTCTCTGTGACCCACTGCCATAAAGACTTATCTCAAGTCACTCTCCAAGTGTGTGTTGGTGAAAGAGAGCTTTTGCTTCCACGTGACCATCCTTCTCTAGGAGTCCCCACTGTATTCTTGTATTTGGTAGGTGAGAAAAGAGAGAGAATGTGGGGAGGGCACACACATTCTCACTGCAGGAGGCTGGGAGACATGGTTTAGCTGCAGGCTTGGGAGGAAAGGTGATATGGTTTGGCTCTGTGTTCCCACCCAAATATCATCTCAAACTGTAATCCCCATAATCCCCATATGTCAAGGGAGGGACGTGGTGGGAGGTGACTGGGTTATGAGCAGTTTCCCCCATGCTCTTCTCCTGATAGCAGGTGAGTTCTCATGAGATCTGATGGTTTCATAAGGGGTTTTCCAAGCCCCTTTATGTGCTCTCTCTCTCTCTCTCCTCCTGTCTTGTGAAGAAGGTGCTTGCTTCCTCTTTGCCTTCCACCATGAAGGCAAATTTCAGGAAAGTTTCCTGAGGCCTCCCCAGCCATATGGAACTGCAAGTCAGTTAAATCTCCTTTCTTTATAAATCACTCAGTCTCAGGTAAAAAAAAAAATGGACCGGTACAAAAGGGGAATTCGGTGTTGATAAACAGTCTGTGTTTGCCACAGTGGGAATCTCACTTAGTGTCTCAAAATTCTATCTTTTCGTGAATGATAAATTTTGTGGGGTCAGTATTTCTCAGTTTTGAGCTACTGATCCATTTTTACCATTTCTGACACATCTAGATGTCACCTTTAAAATGACTTACTTTAACTTAGCCTCTTCTTAGCAGTAATATTCCTGAAATAATGGATGTGGTATGCTAATTGCATATGTTCTAACACATATGTATCTAGTAAATGTCTGTCAATTGAATGTATGTTCTATCAGATACATATATCAGCCCATGGGAATTCAAGTGATCTCAGATTCTTTTTCTTCTTTTGAGACAAGGCTTGCTGTGTTGCCCAGGCTGGAGTATAGTGGCTTAATAAAGATTCACTGCAACCTTAACCTCTCAGGCTCAAGCAATTATCCCACATCAGCCTCTGTAGTAGCTGGGACTACAGGTATGTGCCACCATGCCTGATTAATTTTTTGATATTTTGTTGAGATGGGGGTCTCACCATGTCATCCAGGCTGGTCTTGAACTCCTCAGCTCAAGTGATCCTCCCGCCTCAACCTCCCACAGTGAGCTACCATGACTGGCTGGAAAAGTTTTAATGCTTAAAAAAAACAAGCAAGAATTCACCTTGTTACATGTCTTAAACCTGATAGTACTTGGGTAAGAAGTTTGACTGCTGGTCACAAACTGCAAGCTGTCTTGAGAACAGCACAATTTTAGGATGATTAAGGATAACAGAAAGGGGTCACAGGGGTTTAGGCCTTTAAATAATAGTACAGCATCTCATTTCAGCCTTATTTCTCCTCCCTCTCCTTCCCCCTCAAGCACTAAAAGCAAGAGCTGGGAAAGTGAGAAGACTGACATACTGTCTTCTGGGGATGGGCAATTTGATACAACAGTTCTGACATTTAGGGCAAGGGCTGGGCTGGAGAAGGTGCTTAAAGGTGAGATGAAATGTCAAACTAGAATTTCTCCTCTAAATAAAGTGTAACAGGAGTTATGTCCCTGGGGCCTGAATCCATCTCTGTCTGCACCTCCTGCTCGCCCTGCCCGTCATTTCTCATCTGCATCAATCCCTGTAGCAACCGACTCATTGCCCTTCAGTTTCCTCTTTCCTGTTTCTAGAGTTTCTGAGATGAAATTGATGATATCTCTTTCCTGCATCAAATTATTCGATGTCTTATCACCACTGGGATAAAATACAGAGTTCACAGGCCCTTCCCACACCAGACCCTGCCCACCCAAATAGCTCCCACTTTAGTTAACCTGTCATTCCCCGCATGGGCCACACTCTCCATCCCCTGGGTCTCTCCCACATACGTCTCTCTCTTTGAAAAACAGTTACCACCTCCCTATACCACTTGGCTACTTCTGAGGTGATTCTTCAGAGCTATCTTTGGCATTGGCTCCCTTGGCAGCTTCAGGCAAGTGTCCCTCAGGATGGTGGGCTGCCACTTGCCTGCCTCCCCCCCTAGAGCACAGGGAAGATGCATTTCATCCCTGGACTCCCAGCATCTGGCTTTATGCTAGAGAGTCAATCACATTTGGTTGGTTGAATGGAAGGATTATGCTTTTTCTACACAATCACCAACTCTTCATCTGATCAATTATAAAGTGCTATATCTGGGAAGTATAAAGCTTTTCAAAATACATTTGAATACAATAAAAGAAAAAAATCGCTATTAAGGTTAAGAGTACATGATATCAATGTACCGTTAAAAAGTTCATCCTCTTCATAATTGTTACCTTTATTGTTGTATAAGAAGCTGGAAGATAAAGCAAAACTTTGGTTAACGTCTTGACACAAGAGGAGTTTCTTAGATGAGTACTGGGGACCCAGTGGCTTTTTGAGGACAGGTCCAGGGTTTTCCTGTCTTTTTTGCTTTTATGTGTTTATCTGCTTTAGAGAGAAGATTTTTGTTTTCAAAAGAGAACTCTTCCTGAGCTGCCACTTAATAGACAACAACTTTATTTTGCATGTAATCTAATGTATCATAAATCATACTTGTTTTTGAAGTGCGTAAACAAAAGCTTCTTCACTTTTTTTTTTTTTTGGAGACAAGGTTTACCTTTGTCACCCAGGCTGGAGTGCAGCAGCACAATCTTGGCTCACTGCAACCTCTGTCCCCCGGGCTCAAGTGATTCTCCCACCTCAGCCTCCAGAGTAACTAGGACCACAGGTGTTCACCACTGTGACCAGCTAGTTCAGAAGCCCTTTTAATAAAATGATTTATTCTTCTATTCCTGAAAAACGAAACCCACTTCATGATGATATAAGGCCCAAAGCTTTAGCTTTGTGGCAGAATGGTAGGGGTACACTGCTTCATCAAAGTCCCTAGAAATAGAATCACTAAAGCAAGGAAATTTATGGTTATGGAGCAGTTAAGCCACAGGAGCCAAACCAATCAGACTGAGCTCATGCCCAGGGAACAAAGGTGGTGAGGCAACTCACTGGCAGGGGACAGAACACAGCTGGAGAGAAAAGAGGTTTTAAATTGTTGGGAAGAGTCTTCCAGAGCTCATATAGTATGGAAGACACTCTTCTGGCATAAATTCAGAGAAGTTGAGAGGCTTTCTCATCATAACAGAATAGAACTAAGGTTTTGGGTTTTTGAAAGAAGCTTTGCAGAATTCACATCCCCCTCTGGATCCTCTAGTGTATGGATTATAATATGAGTCAGTTAAGGCTGGGCTTTGCTGAGATACAAATTAGGCCCAAATTCCCGTTGCTTAACACAATCTGACCAGCTTGCCTGCTCACCTTTCTTTAAACAGTGATTCAGAGACCCAGACTGCTCCCATCTTTCAACTCTGCCAAGCTGGAAGGCTTTGTCTTCAGATACATTAATGAGTAAGACAGCATGGAAAAAGCACACTGGAGCTCAACTACCTCCGCCGGGAACTGCCATATTTCTGTTTCTGTAGGGGCTGGGAAAAGTAGCTTCACTTTTTTCCCAGGAAAAGGAAATGGCTGGATGAACACACATCACGGGCTGCAACAGTTAACATCTCTGCAGACTCTCTCTTGAATCAGTTTGAAAATTAGGAATTCGAAACAGAAATAGCCAGGGCAGTAAAACAGTGCTTGCTGAACCGCAATGAAGGCAGAAAGGTTATTCCTCAAGCACTGAACTTTGAACAATTGCAGATGTTAGGAGTGGGAGGCAAGAACAGTTAAAAAGTATCAGAATAAGAACTAAGTCACAACCCTGATGCAGCGCTCCCCGCAGCTGGATTCTGAAGGACTTTGTACTCCGTGAGATGCTGTTAAGTGTTGTTTTTGTTTGTTTGTTTGTTTTTGAGACAGAGTCTCCCTCTGTCGCCCAGGCCGGAGTGCAGTGGTGTGATCTCGGCTCACTGCAACCTCTGCCTCCCGGGTTCAAGGAATTCTCCTGCCTCAGCCTCCCGAGTAGCTGCGATTACAGGCTCACGACACCACACTCGGCTAATTTTTGTTTTTTAGTAGATATGGGGCTTCACCATGTTGGTCAGGCTGGTCTCCATCTCCTCACTTCGTGATCTGCCCACCTTGGCCTCCCAAAGTCTGGGATTATAGGCATGAGCCACCACCCCAGCCTGCTGGTAAGTGTTCTATTGTGGGAGAGGGGGAAGCATGGGTCACTGAGTAGCCAAAAAGCATTTTGTGGTCAAATAAGCTGTATTAAAACAGTTTAGAATACTTTCTTAGTCTGAGTCTCTTCATATCCAAACCTCTCTTCTCCCCTCTCTCCTTTGCAGGAGTCAGACCCACATTATGGTCCAGAGGGCTCTGCTTGCCCCCTGCAGGCCCCTCTTAATCTGGGGTTGCATTGTTGAATGCTGTTAATGCAAATCACCAGGTTGGTGACGAGCTCTGTATTAAATATTGGCACAAGCGAAATTACTGGAATACTTTTAAATGTCTTAAATTATTAAGCACTTAGTGATTTTATTATATTTTCACTTTCAGGAAAAACTAAAGTTTGGGTTATTAACATCTGACAGCGTAGAATTCTGAAACTTATAACTCCGTAACATCAGCTTAAAAAATTGATTCCATGAGATACATACAAATACTCCTTGAAGGAGAACTATTTTGGTTCTCTATATTGAGAGTTATTCAAAGATTCTTAAAATTCTGGAAAGCTTCAGACTTGTACTTTCAAGCAAATATTAGTAGTCAATCTTGTGGCAAAACACAAGCTCCTTAAGAGCAGAACTAGTCTTTTCTTTATTTTTGCATCGTCTACAGCCTTGCTGCTCAACATGTGGTCCATGGATCAGCAACATCAGCATTGTCTGGAAGTCTTTTAGAAATACACAACCTTGGCCCCAACCTAGACTTACTGAATTTGAAAGCTGTGCTTCAATGAGACAAATTTGTGTGCACACTCAAGTTTGAGACACACTGGCCTATAGCACCCAACTCAATCCTGGAAATATAAGAGCTTAATAAAGTTTGGCTGGTGTTTACAGACTAAAACCTTCAAGACTTGATAATTGGTTTCAACTTCGTTGTTCCAAGGGCTGCTGTGGACTCTAGACTTCACTGTTACACATCTCCTAGAAATAAACAGCAAGGAAAAAATTAAATAACGAAGTTTTTTTTTAAAAAAGTCTCCTTCTATTTGATTATCCTGTACTCAAGCAAACACTGAACTTGGAGTTGAAGGAGCCATCTCTGTCACTCTCTTGCTTCCTTTCAACCAAGAAAGTTGTCCTCTATGTGGCAGTATAACTCTGAGAAATGTGCAGAAAGTCAGAATTTAGTCTTTAATTACCATCTCTTTGCTCGGAGCTGTCTGTCCCATAACCACAGGCCTCTGCTTGGAGTTGGGAGGCCCTCAGAGGTTTTTTTGTCCTTCTTTCTCTATTTCATTAAACTCAAAAGACCAAACATCTCAGATCTGGCTGTATCACAGTACTGTAAATTCAATTGCTCCCTCTCTCTTAACTTAGGATGCTTAACTAGAAAGGAACCCCAGGAACCATGGAAAAACCAAGTTCGAGATCATAACTCCTCAACACCTGGGCTTAGGTTGGAGGGAGTTGGTGGATGAACTGGCCTCAGATGGAATCCTCCAGATGGAATCCTTGAGTTCATGTCATGGTGGTTCCTGTGACTAACAAGAGCTCCCGGTATCACATTTGCAGTGTTGGGAGTGGGAGCATCTAGGCAAGAATGGTTTTCATCCAGGGGTGTGTGTCCTGTGGGTGGCGAAGACAACAATTAGTGTATTCTCTGGGCATTAAGCAGGCAACATGACTACAAAGAGTTTTTGTAGCTCTGGAATGGGGAAGCTAGTTATTGCATGTGTAGGTGAAGTAACAGTACACAGTCATTCAATGCTACGGTGGCTAGAAAAAGAATTAAGGTCTTGTATTTTTCTTGGATATACATTCTTCAGTGCACTTTTAACTATATTATTACATTTGATCCTTACGAGATTTTATGACAATAGGACAGATATTATTAGCCTTGTTTTACGTCTAAGAAAACTAACCCACTTCTTGGCAAGTTTACAGTTTGCAGTGGTAGTTCATTGCAATGGCTCAAATTCACTTATTTTACTCATTCCTTGACTCCAGTAACTTAATGTCTCTGTAATGCAGTTTCTGTAGCAGTAAATGGAGATGAAAATAATTGGACCTTATGCATATGGTAGTTAATGCATGTAAAGATTTTAGCATAGTGCTTGCCTATACACAGCAGGATGTGATAACAACTGTTAGCTTCAGTGATTACTGCTGGAGAGCACAAAGCTAATGAGTAGTAGACCTAGGACTTGAACCATGATCTCCAGTTCTAAGTCCAGTGATCTTTTCATTATGCATCAGTGTGAGTGATGTTGGATATATCTCAGGCATTGTCTCCTCCAGGAAGCATTTTCTAATCCTACCCCAGTCCTGGCCAGATGCTGATGTGAATTTTGACAGGAAGCAGCCTCCTATTCAGTCTTTGCAGCTGAGACCACATCGTATCCTTTTATCTGTGCGTCTTTATTTTGTTTGACCCCATTTTGTCTTTTTATCTCTTCTCTTGGAGGTGTATTTATTATCTATGCCCATAATTCTCCAATTCTCTTGCACACTCTGAATAAAATCACAGTTTACTCCAGCCGTATAGATTTCTACAGCCCCATAGGAAGCGCCTGCTTGCTGCAGAGAAGACACACAGATGTGATTTATAATCAGATTGCAGGGGAATGTGGCATGCTGTCAAGGTTTGATTTCTGGACAAAGAGGAGGGAGGGACTAAAAACGGGGCTGCCAGAACAAGAGGAAAATGTCAGGTGTTTGAAGGAAAGTGTAAAACTCAGACTCTAATCAGTCAGATGATGATACTATACCTTTTTGGGGGGTTTTGTCTAATTCCGTAAAATGTAATTATACTTGAGGAAAACAAATTCATTGCAGATTATATAGATATGAATGCATATGTGTAAGCATACAAAGATATAATTCATATATGGATATACATGTACATATGTCTTCATTTTATTCCTAGAATTAGAAATGTTTATCCTGTGTAGTCAAGCCTCAGTATACAAGCCCATCTTCTCACTTAATAATCAGTTATTAATATAAATAAATCATTCAAAATTTGTGTGATAATATAATAAAGGTCATAATCATATCCTATTACCAAACATTAGCTACTGCTATTTATACAACACATTGAATGATGTGACTGTTGGCCATGAACAATTTGTAACTTTACTGAAATGTATCTCCATTCTAATAAGCAGCTTTAAGGAGGAATTTTATAAGCTTAGGGGACTATTTTGGGGAAACAATTCACTAAATATAAGCAATTGATTTTTTTCTTCCATAATAGGAATCTTGTTGCTTTAGGCAATCTGTTGGAAAAATAGGTTTTACTATTTTCGCAAGTCATCCATGAGGAGGAAAAGACAATAATTGCTTAATCTGAAACTTCTAAAAGGATGAAATGTAATAGGAGTACCTTAATACGTGACACATGAATAAGGAATTTCTGGGTTGGTACAAACTATTTTTAAGTTCTTCTATACCTGCAAGAATAACAACCTTGGCTTAATTTAAAACATGACATCTCTTGGTTTTCCTTAGTTTGAGAAAACATAAGCAGATTGGACTCCACATTTTTTCAACAAGAACATAGTTGGCTGATAGAAGGTGAGATGTGACATGTTAGTCAATGAAGGGCCCAAAGCTAACCGTGAGATCATCATTGTAGTTTTAAAATCAATTGGTAACACTTTCCCATGATGAAGTTGTGTGATAATTTTCTCAAACGCCTAATGTTTCAAAAAATGTCACGCTATGAATTTTGATTATGGTTGTAATCTAAACGGGCTCTCCAATTTTAAAATGATTGCATAAAAGCATTGATTTGGTGCCTAAAACACATTTGCTCAGGAAGCACATTTGGGTGAAATGAACAGTTTTTAAATGAGCAGCATATATTTCCCTCACTTTACAAAATAATCAGATAATATATTCTTCTCTTACAATGCTACCAATTCAAAGCTTTTATGCATTTGTCTTTACATAAATATATTATTTCCTAATTACTAATGCTGAATCAGCTGTGATAGTTCATTATCTATGAGTGACCCCAATAATCTCAGCCTTAACAAATTTAGGGAGGAAGGAATGACTAAGGCATTAACATCCAAGTTCTGCAGTGAGGCTCCAGCATGCCCTTCTGTCTGTGTAGTTAGACCTTTCAATGAGAACAAGGATTGCTTGTAATCCTTTCAGCTGTCTTTTACTTAATGTTTGCCCAGAAGCTGGGTTTAATTCAGGCAAGGGCTCCTGGGGTCTCAGTTTGTGTAACTTTTCTGAGGCAAGGGCAGCAAGGAAGAAGCATTCTACAAGGCAGGTTTAGAAGATGTCCAAGCTTGTAAGTCACCTAGGGGACTCTCAAAAGATTTTTGATTCAGAGGTCCCTGCAGACAAGATTCCAGGCCAGTTTTGAGAAATGAGAAAAAGAAAAGAAAAAACAAGAATCTCAGATGAAAATAATTTAAGCCAAAACTCATGAGAAGTCACAGGCACAATTCAGGAATTCTGTTAAGATTAAATAATAACAACAACCTAAATAATAGGTTGTTGCTAAGCCTAATCTTAAGAAAAAGACTTGCAGAGGGACCCTGATCTAATCTTCATTTTAAACTCATCCAATCCCTAGACTTGTCATCCAGCCCCTGAATTATTGTCATTGTAGAATACCAGAATGATACTGCTGTAAAAGAAATGGTGACCAGCTCTCTGAATCAATTGGGATTTTTCCATTTCCTAGGGGAGGTAAGAATGCAAAAAGGTGAGGAAAGGAACTGAGACAATATGCTACTAAATATTTAACAACTGGGCTAGGCATAGTAGCTCACACCTAATATCCCAGCACTTTGGGAGGCTGAGGCAGGCAGATCACCTGAGGTTAGGAGTTTAAGACCAGCCTGGCCAACCTGGCAAAACCCCATCTCTATTAAAAATACAAAAATTAGCCAGGCATGATGGCAGTCTCCTGTAATCCCAGCTACTCAGGGAGGCGGAGGCACGAGAATCGCTTGAACCCAGGAGGCGGCAATTGCAGTGAGCTGAGATCCTTCCACTGCACTCCAGCCTGGGTGACAGAGTGAAACTCCGTATCAAAAAAAAAAAAAAAATTAACAACTGGGAAAAAAAAGTATGCCTGTCTATATGTATACACACTTATTATGAATTGTACTAATGTAAAGAATATGTAGCATACAACTTATAAATAATAAAAATATAAAATACTCTTATTTATAAATTCCATCTACATTGATTCTTACAGAATACTTTTGTTAATTTTTGCTGAACTTTTAAAACTTATAGCCAATCTGCAGTTGCAATTGAGAAACAAATGTAGTTCTCACATGAATGTTAGTGGATATTTTCATTTAAGTCAATGAATGAGACTAGGTAAAACATCAAAGATGTATGTGGGAAATTACTTGTTGATCAATAACTCAATGCTGGAAGAATATTTCCCCAATTTTTTAATACTATTCACAATGCAATGGCCAGAGACATAACATATTTTAAAAGTTTAATCTGCGTTATTTACATTTTATCCACCACTTTCTTAAGTTTAAACAAGGAACAGGAAAACTTTTTGGTAAATGGCCACATAGTAAATATTTTAGGCTCTGCAAGCCATATGGTCTCTATCTCAACTATCTCTGTCTATACAATTCTGCCTCTGTAGCACACAAGCAACCCACAGACAGTATGTAAGCCAATGAGCGTGACTATATTCCAACAGAACTTTATTTATGAACACTGAGATTTGAATTTCATTTAGTTTTCATAAAATATTATTCTTCTTTTAATTTTTTTAACAATTAAAAAACAAAAAAGCAACTTTAGCTCATAATCCATACAAAAACAGGCAATGGACTAGATTTGTTCTTCAGGCTATAGTTTGCTATTTTCTCATCTAATCAATCAACAAAACAACAAATAAATCCATAGCAGTTATCAACTTCTGTAATATAAATATTCTCACCATGGCTGATTTCAAGTTCTCAATGTGACATCACTGAATGCTGTAAAGAGATGTGGAGTAGCACATCATTATACAGTGTTTCCATCCTATGGATATGATAGATAAGAATAACCTCAAGAACACAAATAATATTAAAATGTAGTGAAAATAACTAAAATTATGAGTGTTAAGCATTTATTACCTTATTTCTAGTATAATTTAATTATTTGTAAGTGTATATAATTTTATTTTTTATTTTTATTCATTTAATTTTGTGACAGAGTCTCCCTCTGTCACCCAGGCTGGAATACAGTGGTGTGATCTTGGCTCACTGCACCCTCCATCTCCCAGGTTCTAAACGATTCTCCTGCCTCAGCCTCCAGAGTAACTGGGATTACAGGCGTGCACCACCACACCTGGCTAATTTTGTATTTTTAGTAGAAACGGGGTTTCACCATGTTGGCCAGGTTGGTCTCAGACTCCTGACCTCAGGTGATCTACTCTCCTCGGCCTCCAAAAGTGCTGGGATACAGGCTTGAGCCAACGCACCTGGCCTACAATTTTATTTTTAATAATGGCTATATTCAACTGGCTGGCAAAATTCTCAAACATTTAATAATTGATTCCTGAGAGTTGGTAGAGGTTATCTCTACCAAATCACAAAACTACGCACTTTTCCAGAGCATATTGCATCACTTGCCTCTGAGATTCCCACATCAACACTGACTCTTCATCCACAGACATAGAATTGCCCTCTGGAGCTACCCACAAAGAGTTTCAGGAATCTTAGGCCCTAAGTCATCTCAAAAGCTTTGGTATCTCTGTCTTCCACATAAAAGTGGGATGAGAAGGAGATCTTATTGCCACAGGAACAAATAATATCTAGTAATTCTGGAGCATTTACTCTGGGCCAGGTACTGTTTTAATCTTTTACTTATACCAGCTCATTTGATTGTGATTCAACCCCAATAGTAGCTTTCCGTCATCATCACTTTGCATTTAAGGATGTTGATAAAGAGACATGAGGCTGCTTATCCACTCACACATATAAACAGTAGAGTTCCAACCTCCCTAAACACTAGGTTGTGTGCACTTGAGGAGATAAGTACCTCTGTTTTATTATCTACTTGTTGATGTACCCAGTAACAGATTATCAATTAAATTCAATATATCCCAAACTGGGCTATCATCTGTCCTCCCAAATCTCCTTTTCCTCTGTTTCTTTGTTTTGTTTCGTTTGTTCTTGTTAATGACACCAGTAGTATACTAGACACCCTGGGATCTTGGACTCTTTCCTTGTCTTTATTCCAAGCATTTGCTAATACTATTAATTCAACTTTTAATAGTACTTCTTTTAACTGTACTTTTCCTGTGTTTAGATATACAAATAGGCACAATACAATTGTGCTGCAAGTCTCTAACAGTATTCAGTATAGTAACATGTTGAACAGAATGTTAAAAAATGAGTCCAGGCACAGTGGCTAACGTCTGTAATCCCAGCACTTTGGGAGGCCAGGGCGGGCAGATCACATAAGGTCAGGAGTTCGAGACCAGCCTGGCCAGCATAGTAAAACCCCATCTCTACTAAAAATACAAAAATTAGCTGGATGTGGTGGTGCATGCCTGTAGTCCCAGCTACCTGGGAGGCTGAGTCAGGAGAATGGCTTGAACCCTGGGAGGTGGAGGTTGTAGTGAGCCAAGATTGTGCCATTGCACTCCAGCCTGGACGACAGCACAAGACTCCATCTCAAAAAAATACAATACAATACAATACAATAACCCGATGATGCATTTCTCAGCACACGTCCTTATTGTTAAGTGATGCATGGTTGTATATACAACACTTTTGAAATCTATTCATCCAGCAGTTGACAGACACTTAGACTGACTCCATGTCTTGGCTATTGTGAATAATGCTGCAAGGATCTTGGGAATGCAAATATCTCTTCCACACGCTGATTCCATTTCCTTAGAATATATACCCAGTAGTAGGATATGTGGATCATATGGGAGTTCTATTTTTAATTTTTTGAAGAATCTCCATACTATCATTCATAATGGCTAAACTTATTCACAATCTTACCAACAGTGTACAAGGATTCCCTTTTCTCCACATCGCTACCAAAACTTATCTTTTGTCTTTTTGATGATAGCCATTCTAACAGGTGTAAAGTGATAACTCATTGTGGGTTTAATTAGCATTTCTTTGATGATTAGTAATATTGAGCATTTCTTTCATATACCTATTACCAATTTGTATGTCTTCTTTTGAGAAATCTCTGTTCAGGCATTTTGACCATTTCAAAATTGTATTTGTTTTCTTGCTATTGAGTTGAGTTCCTTATAAACTTTGGACATTAATCCCTTATAAGATGTGTGGTTTGTAAATATTTTCTTCCATTTCACAGGTTGTATCTTCACTCTATGGATTATTTCCTTTGCTGTGCAAAAACTTTCTAGTTTCATGTAGTATCATTTGTCTATATTCATTTTTGTTGCCTGTGTTTTTGAGGTTATATCCAAAAAATAATTGTCCAGACTAATGTTACAGAGCTTTTCAACTATGTTTTCCTCTAGCAGTTTTTTAGACTAAGGTCTTATATTTAAGTATTTAATCCATTTTGGGCTGATTTAAGCATATTATGTGAGATAAGAAACATTTTAACTTTCATCATTTAGTATGATGTTAGCTATAGGGTTGTCACATATGGCCTTTATTGTGTTGAGATACATTCCTTCTATACCTAATTGTTGAGAAGCTTTTTTTTTCTCTTTTAAAATCATAAAAGGAGGCTGAATTTTGGCAAGTGATTGTTCTACATCTACTGAGATGATGTTATGGTTTCTTTTTTTGTTCTTCATTCTGTTAATGTGGTGAATCACATTTGTGGATTTGCATATGTTGTACCATCCTTGCATCCTTGGGAAAAATTCCACTTGATCATAGTGAACCATCCTTTAAATGTGCAGTTGAATTTGGTTTGGTAGTATTTTGTTGAAGATTTTTGCATCTATGTTCATTAATGATATTGGCCTGTAATTTTCTTTTTCTTGTAAATTTCTTTTCTTGTAATTTTCTTTTCAAAGTCCTTGTCTGGCTTTGGTATCAGGATAATGCTGGTCCCATAAAGTTAGTATGGAAGTATTCCCTCTTCTTCAATTTTTGAGAAGTTTGTGACAGATTGGTATTAATTCTCTAAATGTTTGGTAAAATTAAGCAGTGAAGCCATGCAGTTTAGGCTTTTCTTTCATGGTAGACTTTATTACTGAATCTCCTTCCTCATTATTATTATTATTTTATTTTTAAATTTTTCTTTGAGACAGAGTCTCGCTCTGTCTCCAAGGCTGGAGTACAGTGGCACAATCTTGGCTCACTGCAGGCTCTGCCTCCTGGGTTCTAGCAATTCTTGTGCCTCAGCCTCCCAAGTAGCTGGAATTACAGGAGCCTGGCACGACTCCTGGGTGATTTTTGTAATTTTAGTAGAGAAGGGGTTTTTACCATGTTGGCCAGGCTGATCTCGAACTCCTGATCTCAGGTGATCTGCCTGCCTCAGCCTCCCAAAGTGCTGGGATTACAGGCATAAGCCACTTCACCTGGCCTCTCCTTTTCATTATTTATCTCTTCAGATTTTCTGTTTCTTCATGATTAGTCTTGTTAGATTTCATGTGTCTAGAAATGTATCTATTTCTTAAAGGTTTCCAAAAAGTTGGCAAATAGTTATTGATAATAGTCACTTATGATTTTTTAAATCTCTGTGATATCAGTTATAATCCCTCCACTTTCATTTCCTGTTTTATTTATTTGAGTCTTCTCTCTTTTTCCGGTCTAATTAAAGGTGTGTCGATTTTGTTTATCTTTTCAAAACACCTTCTATTGATCTTTTCTTTGTTTTTCTAATCTCTATTTTATTTATTTCTGCTCTAATCTTTATTATTTCCATTCTCTACTAACTTGGCCTTAGATTGTTATTCTTTTTCTAGCTCCAGGAGGTGTAATGTTGTTGTCTATTGGAGATCTTTCTCTTTTTTTGTTGACATAGGCATTTATTACTATACATTTTCCTGTTAGAATTGCTTTTGCTGCATCTCATAAGTTTTGGTATGTTATATGTCCATTTTCATTTGTCTTAAGATATTTTTAAATTTAACTTTTAATTAATTATGTATTCTTTGACCCATTGTTTGTTCAGAAAAAGGTTGTTTGATGTCCATGTACCTCTAAATTTCCCAAAATTCCCCCTGTTAATTGATTTCTAGTTTCATACCATTGTGGTTGTAAAAAATACTTGATCTGATTTTAATCTGAAATTTTTTGAGACTTGTTTTGTTTCCTAACATATGATCTATTCTGGAGACTCTTCCACGTGTTCTTGAGAAGAATCTGTATTCTGTTGCTATAGATAAAATGTTCTGTATATTTGTTAAGTCTATTTGATCTAAAGTGTGATTTATGTCCAATGTTTCCCTCTTTATTTTCTATCTGGATGATCTGTGCATCGCTAAAAGTGGTGTGTTGATGTCCTTACTATTATTGCATTACAGTCTAGACCTATTAATATTTGCTTTATATATTTAGGTACTTTGATGTTAAGTGCATATATATCTACAATTGGTATATTCTCTTAAAAAATTCACTCCTTTATCATTACATATTGACCTTCTTTGTCTCATCTTACTGTTTTTGACTTAAGATTTATCTGATATAAGTATAGCTACTTCTGCTCTCTTTTGGTTTCCATTTGCATGGAATGTCTTCTCTTATCCCTTTGCTTTCAGTCTATGTGTGTCCTTAAAAAAGACAGGGTCTCCTGTGGGCAGCATAGTTGTATTGGGTTTAAAATCCATTTAACCATTCTTTGTCTTTTGATTGGAGAATTTAATCAATCTATACTCAGGGTAATTATTGACAAGAACTTGCTACTGCCATTTGTTTGTTTGTTTTTGTTTTTGATGTTTAGTAGATCCTTTAGTAGATCTTATATTCCTTTTCTCCTCTCTTGCTATTTTCCTATGTAATTAGTAATTTTATCTAGTGGTGTGCTTTGGTTCCTTACTTTTTGTCTGGTGTTTACCTGGCATGGGACTTTTGCTTTGTGGTTACCATGAGGTTTACATAAAATGTCAACAGTCTATTGTAAGCCAATAACAACTTTATTTTTCTTTGTTGTGTAGAAGACACTCATCTTAAACTTAACTTGATTGCAATAAAAAACATTTTTGGCTGAACACAGGGGCTCGCACCTGTAATTCTAGCACTTTTGGAGGCCAAGGCAGGAGGATTGCTTGAGCCTAGGAGTTTGAGAACAGCCTGGGTAATGTAGTGAGATCCAATCTCTATCAAAATAAGATTATCCAGTTGTTGTGGTACATGCCTGAAGTAGCAGCTACTCAGGAGGCTGAAGTGGGAGGATTGCTTCAGCCC
The DNA here is from genome assembly GCA_004027715.1 of Plecturocebus donacophilus. Classification (NCBI taxonomy): domain Eukaryota; kingdom Metazoa; phylum Chordata; class Mammalia; order Primates; family Pitheciidae; genus Plecturocebus; species Plecturocebus donacophilus. Next base: position 20,508 of record PVKP010010547.1, read on the forward strand.
TGGCGTTTGAGACTGCAGTGAGCCAAGATCATGCCACTGTACTCCAATCTGGCAGCCTGGGTGACAGAATGAGACCCTATCTCAAACAACAACAACAAACCCAACATTTTTACTCCACCTCCCACACATATTTTGTGTTTTGTATATCACAATTTCTATCATTTCATACTGTGTATTCTTTGACAAATTATCATAGCCTTTAATAGCTTTGTTTTTTAAATCTTTATACTCAAAATATAAGTTACTTTCATACCACAATTACAGTATTAGAGTATTCTGGATTTACTGTGTTCTTACTTTAACCAGTAAGTTTTATACTTCCATGTTTTTGTGTTATTAATTAGAGTCCTTTTTTTTAGTTTGAAGAACTCCCTTCAGCATTTTTCTGTGAGACGTATTTGATGGTGGTGAACTCCTTCAGATTTTGCTTTTCTGTAAAAGTTATTACCTCTCTTTCATTTCTGAAGGACAGCTCTGCCAGCTGAGGTATTCTTGGTTGGCAGTTTTTTCCTCCCGCACTTTAAATATATCATCCCACTCTCTCCTGGCCCATGAGGGGCCTGCTGAGAAGTTCACGTCTTACCTCATCAGAACGCCCAAATATGTGATTTGCTTCTTTTCCCTTGCTGCTTTCAGGATTTTCTCTTTGTCTTTGATTTTTGATACTTTGATTACAATATGTCTTGATGCACTCTTTTTTGGATTAAATCTGATGGGAGACCTTTGACCTTCCTGTACATGAAGGTTATGTCGTTTTCTAAATTTGGGAAGTTTTCTGCTGTTACAGTTTACCCTTGAACAATGAAAGGTCGGGCTGTTGACTCCTTCATGCACAGTCAGAAATCCATGTATATAACTTTTTACTCTTCCAAAACTTAACTACCTAATAGTGTACTATTGACTGGAAGCCATACCACTCTTGCTAACTCAGAGTGGGCAGAAGTGGAAGAGGTGAAGGAGATAGAAGGGGCAGCAGGAGAGGTAGGCACACTCGGTGTAACTTACTGAAAAGCATTTGCATATAAGTAGACCCAGCAATTTCAACTGTGTTGTTCAACGGTCAACTTTTTTCTTTAAATAAGTTTTCTGAACCTTTGTCTCTCTTTTCTCCTTTATAAAATCCGTATAATTTGGATATTTTCACAGAGTGGCCAGGAGGTTCAGTCTGTGGGAAGTCTGAGGCTTGGAGTCTGAGGCCACTGAGGCTTTCCTCATGCTGAATTTTACTGGGACAGGCTTAATAATGGATCTGATATGAAGTCTAGTGCTCATTTCTCCCTCCTTTCTTCACACAGAAGGTATTTCTCTTTATGACACACTGCTTGGGGTTGAGGGAGGGGTGATGCAGGCAATGCGAAACTATAGTTTCTGCCTTCTTCAACGTGTTGCACCCACCTGCTATAAACTCTCATCTGGAAGTAAGGAGGGAAGAAGTTACACTTTGTTCTCCATTTTAGGCAAGACCAACATCCTAGGTTTTGAGGTCTTTAAACACTGCAGAGCAATTAGCAAAAGTAAAAGATTGTAAGTGCTATAGATAACTGCCAACATTATTTTCAGAATAGATATTTTCATTATACTATAGTGATCATAATACTAACCAAGGATTTCTGAACAAATTCCTATCAGTGTGAGGATAGAGTTGTCATTGCCATCCTGCTCTATGGGGTAATCACAGAGCATGACTGTAATCTACTTGTCTTTCCTACAAAAGGGCTTATATATCCAGAGAAGGTGACCTCTTCAGTATGGGAAGATGAGGATTGTGACTCTAAACTACTCAATGTAGGACAAGCAATTTCAGATCCCAAGATAACCTAACAATAAAGTGATGGTGGTTTTATTATCTTAAGCTGTTGATGTGTGACTATTATTATTCATAAACTTAATCCTCATATCTTGGGACTGCAGCAGGGTTCCAGGATCTCATTTCTTAATGTCATTAATGTTACAGCTATAAATCTCAAAACAAATACAATAATCACAAGTGAGCATCAGTGGCTGGGATAGTTAAACACTGCTTACCTTCACTATACAGAAGAGATAAGTGCTCTTCATTGCAAAGGAATCCTTTACAGGTAAATGTTTTGTGGTAGAAATGTTCTTTCTGACAAAATTCACTCTTTTAAAGCATGGACACATAATATATGTACATATTTTTGGGATACATGTGATAATTTAGTACATTCATATAATGTGTAAAGATCAAATCAGAGTAGCTGGTCTTAAATTTTTGTCTTTATGCTAGGATTTTCTTCTGTTTTGACATGTACAATGGGTTATTGTAAACTATAGTCACCTTACTGATCTATCGAACACCAGGCCTTATTTATTCTATCTGATTATATATTTGTAACCCTTAATCAACTCTCTTCACCCCCACCCACCTCCCCTACACTTCCCAATCTCCAGTAACTACCAGTCTACTCTCTATCTTCATGAGATGCACTTTTTTTTAGCTTCCATATGTGACAAGATGCAATATTTGTCATTCAGTGCTCGGCTTATTTCACTTGGCATCATGACCCCCAGATACATCCATATTGCTGCAAATAAAAGGATTTCATTCTTTTTATGGCAGAATAATATTCAATCATGTATAAATATCACTTTTCCTTGATGCAGTCACCCACTGATGGACACATAAGTTGATTCCATATCTTGGCTGTTGTGAATAGTGCTGTAATAAACACGAAAGTGCAGATATTTCTTCAATATACTGATTTTCTTCCTCTAGGATATATACCCAGCAGTGGAATTACTGGATCATATGGTAGTTCTACTTTTAGTTTTTGAAGGAACCTCCATGCAGTTTTTTATAGTGGCTGTGCTACTTTACATTCTCACCAACAGAGTAAAAGTGGTTCCCTCACTCTGCATTCTCACAGCATTTGTTATTGTCTGCTTTTTGAAAATAGCCATTTTAACTGGAGTAAGATAATATCTCACTGTAGTTTTGATTTGCATTTCCCTGATGAATAGTAATATTGGACATACTTATTGGCCATTTATATATCTTCTTCTGAGAAATGTCTATTCAGATCTTTTGCCCATTTAAAAATAAAATTGATATTTGTGTCTTGTTTTTGTTTTTGTTTTTTTGTTTTGCTGCTTAGAAAATAAAATTGCTATTATTTTTGCTATTTAATTGTTTGAGTGCCTTATGTATTCTGGTTATTAGTCCCTCACCAGTTAAATAGTTTGCAAATATGTTCTTCCATTCAGTAGGCTGTCTCTTCACTTTGTTGTTTCCTTTGCTGTTCAGAAACTTATTAACTTCATGTGACCTCACTTGTCTATTTTTACACTGGCTGCTTGTGCTTTTGAGGTATCTTGGGACTGCTGCAGGGTTCCAGGAGATAATACTCTAGAAAGCTTTGCCCCAGCCATTTTCCTGAAGTGCTTCCCAACAATTTATCCTGGTAGTTTTAGAGTTTCTGGTCTTAGATTTAAGTTCTTAATCCATTCTGATTTTATTTTTGTATATGGTTAGAGATAGATAGGGGTATAGCTTCATTCTTCTGCCTATGGATACCCAGTTTCCCCAGCAAGATTTATTGAAGAAACTGTCCTTTCCCCAGTGTAGGTTCTTGACACCTTTGTCCCAAATGAGTTGGCTATAAACGTGTCGATTTATCTAAGGATCCTTTTTCTGTTCCATTTGTCTGAATGTCTGTTTTTATGCCAGTACCATGCTGTTTGGCTACTACAGCTTTATAGTATAATTTGAAGTCAGGTAATGTGATGTCTCCAGCTTTGAGCTTTTTCTCAAGAAGGCTTTGACTATCCTGAGTCTTTTGTGATTCCATATGAATTTTAGGATTTCTTTTGTGTGAGTGTGAAGAATGTCATTGGTATTTTGATAGAGATTGCATTGAGTCTGTAGGCTGCTTTGGGCAGTACAAACATTTTGCCAATATTGACTTTTCCAGTCCACAAACATAGAATAGCTTTCTAATTTTTTGTGCCCTCTTCAATTTGTTTCATCAATGTATTATATTTGACACTGTAGAGATCTTTCACTTGTTTGGTTCGTCTTACTTCTAAGCATTTTTTGTAGCTATTGTAAATGAAATTACTTTCTCTTTTCTCAGATTTGTTGTTGTTGTCATGTAGAGATGCTGTTGCTTTTCGTATGTTGATTTTGTATCCTGTAACTTTACTGAATTTGTTAAACAGTTTTAACAGTTTTTTTTTTTTTTGTAGAGTCTTTAGGTTTTTCTAAATATAAGATTATATTGTCTGCAAACAAGGAACATTTGACTTCTTTCCAACTTGGATGTCTTTTATTTCTTTCTCATGTCTAATTGGTCTGGCTAGGATTTACAGTACTATGCTAAATAAAAATAGTGGTGAAAACAGACATCCTTGTCTTGTTCCAGATCTTAGAAAAAAGGCTTTTTATTTTCTCCCATGCAATATGATGCTAGGTGTGGGCTTGCCATATATTGCCTTCATTTTATTGAGGTATGTTCTTTTTATATCCAGTTTCTTGAGGGCTTTTATCATGAAGGAATGTTAAATTTTATGGGATGCTTTTTCAGCATCTATTGAAATGATCATATAGTTTTTGCCGTTGCTTCTGTTGATGTGATATATAACATTTATTTATTTGCATGTTTTGAATCATCCTTGCATTCCTAGGACAAATCCCACTTAAATTATGAATAATTTTGTAATGTGTTGTTTAATTCAGTTTTCTAGTGTTTTGTTGAAAATTTTGCATCTATGTTCCTCAGTGCTTTTGTTCTGTAGTATTCTTTCTGTCTCTTTCGTTATGTCTTTGTCCGGTTTTGATAGAGGTAATGCTGACCTCACAGAATAAGTTTGGAAGTATTCCCTCTTTTTTAACTTTTTGAAGAGTTTCAGTAGAATTGATTTTAGTTCTTTAAATGTTTGGTAGAATTCAGCAATGAAGAAAATATGTCCTGG
>PVKP010010547.1:25539-64423 GCA_004027715.1 Plecturocebus donacophilus
TTTTTTTTTTTTTTTTTTTTTTTTTTTTTTTTTTTTTTTTTTTTTTTTTTTTTTTTTTTTTTTTTTTTTTTTTTTTTTTTTTTTTTTTTTTTTTTTTTTTTTTTTTTTTTTTTTTTTTTTTTTTTTTTTTTTTTTTTTTTTTTTTTTTTTTTTTTTTTTTTTTTTTTTTTTTTTTTTTTTTTTTTTTTTTTTTTTTTTCACCTTTTTATTTAGCAGACTTTAGTTCTGTTGGCTTTTCTTTGATGGGAGGGTTTTGATTACTATCTCATTACTTATTATGGGTATGTTCTGGTTTTCTATTTCTTTATGATTTAATTTTGGTAAATTGTTTATGTGTCTAGAAATTTATCTACTTTTTTCTACATTTTCCTATTTATTGGCATATTGTTGCTGATAACAGACTCTAATGCTCTTCTGAATGACTGTGGTAACTCAATTTAATGTCTTCTTTTTATCTCTACTTATTTGAGTCTTCCCACTTTCTTGTTTGTTAGTCTAGCTAAAGTTTTGTTTGTTTATATATATAAAAAACCTTTTTGTTTTGTTGCCCTTTTGTATTTTTCCAGTCTCAATTTTATTTATTTTGGCTCTGATCTTTATTATTTCTTTCCTATCTTAAGTTTGGGTTTGGTTTGCTCTTGCTTGTCTACTTCCTTGAGGTGCATCAGTATTTATTTGAAGTCTTTTTACTTTTACAATGTATCTATTGCTATGAACTTCCCTCTTAGTAATACTTTTGTTGTATTCCATAAGTTTTTTTAAATGTTGTGTTTCCATTTTTATTTGCTTTAAGAAATTTCTTGATGTTCTTCTCAATTTCTTCCTGACCTATTGGTTGTTGAGGAGCATGATGTTTAATTTCCAACTCTACATATCTAGTTTCCAAAGTTCCTCTTGTTATTGATTTCTAGTTTTATTCCATTGTTGCCAGAAAAGACACTTGATGTGATTTCTACTTTTTTTTTCAATTTGTTTTTATTAGTTGTATGGCCTAACGTGGTTTATCTTGGAAAATGCTGCATGTGCTGATGAGAAGAACATGTATTCTGTACCTGTAGAATGTAATGCTCTGTAATTGTCTATTAGATACATTTGGACTATAGTGCAGATTAAGTCCAATGTTTCCTTGCTGATTTCTGTCTAGATAATCTGTGTAATGTGAAAGTGGGGTATAGACATTCCCACCTATTATTGTATTGGTGTTCACTTTTCTCTTTAGCTCTAATAATATTTGCTTTGTGTATCTGGATGCTGTGGTGTTGGGTGCATATATATTTACAATTATTATAAGCAGTTGAATGATTAGCCCTTTATCATTATATAGCGACCTTCTTTACCTCCTTTATAGTTTCTGACTTGTAGTCTATTTCACCTGATATAAGTATTGCTACTTCTGCTCTTTTTTGGTTTCCATTTCCATGGAATGTCTTTCTTCATACTTTCATTTTCAGCTTATGTGTGTCATTACAGGTGAAGTCAGTTTCTTGTAGGCAAGATATAGTTGGGTCTTTTAAAAATCCATTTAGCCTCCCTGTGTCTTTTAATTGGATAATTTATTCCATTAGATTCAATTTTATTATTGATAGATAAGGACTTACTACTGTCATTTTGTTATCTGTTTTGGTTGTTTTGGAACTCCTCTCCTCCTTTCTTCCTTTCTGTCTTCCTTTGTATATAAAAGGTTTTTCTCTGGTAGTATATTTCAATTCCTTTTTGGTTTTTGTGTATCTATTACAGAGTTTTCCTTTGTGGTTACCTTGAGGTTTGCCAAAAAAATCTTTTAACAAATTATTTTAATCTGATGATAACTAATTCTGATCACAGACAAATGAGAAAAGAAAACATACAAGCAAAGAGGAAAGTAAAAACTCTACACTTTGACTCTATCGCTCTCACTTTTTTGCTTTTTGTTGACTCCTTTTATGTCTTTTGATATTGTTTATTTCTTGTTGTATTTATTTTTTGATATATTTATCTTTTAGTGTTCATGAAGGTATAAATAGAATGTTCCTTATGCTTGTGGACATTCATTAATGTTTGGGCATTAGAGAGTTAGATATATATTCCAGTCTTAGTGTCTGGCCTTGTTAGTATTCATACTTCTTGGGAGGGCTTTCTAAAAATTCAAAGGGGATTGAGTGTTATCTAAACCTGTGGTTACTGCAGCAGTTTGAGCACTAGGGGGTGCTTTAAGCCCAGGTATGCTGCAACTCTTGCAGACTCCTAGGTACACAGCCCTTGCTGGACCTCGGGAAGATAAGGGATAATTTCCTGGGTTCCCAGGCAAAGTCTCTTGCTCTCTTCCCTCTCTTTTCATTAATCAAAAGGAGTCTTCACTCTGGGCTACTTGCATTGGAGGAGGGGTAATGTGCACACTTCCCTGGTTGCCATGGCTGGCACTGTGTTGGGCCACACCTGTAGCCCATGGCTTCCCAGACCAGCACAGCACAAGGGCTTGCCCAAGGCTTGTGGCCACTACGACCCGGCTGCCACTGATGCCTATTCAAGGTCTAAGGCCACTTTAGTCAGCAGGTGGTGAATTCTGCTAGGATTCAGTTCATCCTACCAGGGCAATAGAGTTCTTTGTGGCCTGGGGTAGGTCTAGAAACGCCATGAAAGAGCACGAGCCTGGAATCAGGAGCTTTAGGATTCTGCCCAGTGCTTTATCTTACTGCCGCTGAGCTGGTATCCAGTTGCAAGACAAAGTCCTCTGTACTCTTCCCATTTTTTCTTCTAAGTGGAAGGAGTCTCCTTCTGTACTACATCGTGTACAGTTGAGGGAGGGATGATGAAGGCACTCCCATGGTAACTGCAGCTGGGGTCATGGTAAGTGGCACATTGAGACCACAGCTCCTGAGACCAGCACAGCATGAGGGCTCACTCAAAAACTGCAGCCATTGTGGCCTGGCTGACACTCAGATTTATTTGGGGCCCTAGGCCACTTTAATTAGACAGTGGTGAAGCTGGCTGGAATCCAGACTCTTCCTGTTGGGGAGTTCCCTTGTGGCCCAGGGCTGCTCTAAATATTCCCTTTGTGCGTACCCAAAGAATGGTGCCTAATGTTGTGTTCCACCGTGACAGGGTGGAACTGAGCTCTAATGCAAAGTCCACACTCACTTTGCTTTCCCTCTCCAAAGCACACAGATTCTGTCTCTTGGCTGCCCTTATGGGGTTGGGGAGGGGTAATGCAGGTAATGTAGGACTGTCCTTTCTACCCTTTTCAATGTGTCATTCCTTGTTGTTCTGCTAAAAGTAGGTATTGTGATTGCTCATCTGTTGTTCTTTTTTTTTTTTTTTTTGAGACTGAGTCTCCAGGCTGAAGTGAATTGATGTGATCTCGGCTCACTGCAACCTCCACCCCCAGGGTTCAAGCGATTCTCCTGCCTCAGCCTCCTGCGTAGCTGGAATTACAAGCACCCACCACCATGCCCGGCTAATTTTTGTATTTTTAGTAGAGATGGGGTTTCTCCATTTTGGCCAGGTTGGTCTTGAACTCTTTACCTCAGGTGATTCACCTGCCTCGGCCTTCCAAAGTGCTAAAATTACAGGCATGAGCCACAGTGCCCAGACTGTTACTGTTTTTATGAAGGTGTTTTCTTGCATACATAGTTGTTCGATTTGGTATTCCTGTTGGGGGATGATTAACAGCATTTCTATTTAACCATCTTGCTCTGCCTCCAATCAGAAACCATATCTTAGCTGAGATTTGAAGGATGAACAGGGGTTATCCAGGCAAGGAATGTGGGATTAGAGGAAGCATACCTAAGTGGCATAAATAATTTGGATGCCAAGCCTACTTGGCTAAGTTTAAGAACCTTAAAGTTGTTCTGTTTGGCTGAAGAAGAGAGGCAAAAATTAAGTGCACTGATGTAGGCAGATGCCAAATAGAAAAAATATTTTGAATCTATGTTAAAGAATTTGGACTTTATCCTGAGGAGTGTGCATAATTTTAAACTGGATATTGACATGATCGCATTTGTTTAGAAACTTCATCCAGGCTACAGAATGGATTGGGTGGTCTGGGGTTTAAGCAGATATTACTTACTGTAGCATTTTCATACACAAAATGAGAAAGGAAAAAAATGTGTGAAGTTTGATCTTCTCTGTCAGTGACTATTGTCTGTAATCTTGACCCATGATTATGAAATTTATTCTTAGGGGCATGGGATTCTGATTCTCAATATCCCTAGGAAGGCTTTTTAAAAAATTCTACTTGGATATACAAGTAAATGGCTGCTGAAATCTCTGTCTGCTCCAACCCTACCCTGGAACTTGAAAGGAAGCCACTTTCTAACACACATAACAATTGTATGATTCAGTACCAAGAATCGTGGAGAAAAAAACATCAGAGAATTATAGTAATTCAATTTAAAATCTGCTGAAAGCTTTGCTTAAGGCTTATGTGGCTGTACAGAGAGCTTGCTTGAGGTAAGAAAGCTGTTGTCATGGCCACAGAGCAGTTGGTATTTTGATAACATTAAAATGCCCTCTCAGGAAAGGTTCTACCATTCTCTGGAATAACTTTTTAGAGCTTGAGGTAAAGGAAAGGCAAGACATACGTGTGGTAAGGTATTATGTCCAGGTGATAATCAGAGTCTAGCTTGTATTCCAGGAGCTTCAAATTCTTATTTTCTTTTTATTGTAGTTTGTCTTTTTTTTTTTTCACCAACAGCAATATCAGAACAAAATTGATCTAATTTCACAAACTGCACTTCTGGTAAATTTTAAAGGAACTTAAAATGTTATCCTTGAAAATGAGATAATAAAAGGGGACATCTGCCCATACCTTTTGTTCTAAGAATCGGAAATAGTAAGCAATACAGCAACGTTCCAGGTAATAGAATCTATGTAGGATTGCAGTTGTTAAATATGCATAATTAATTAAATGCAATTCCAATCATCATACTGCCAGATATAAATACCATCTGGGAAGGGTTGTCTTATGATAAGACTAACAGTGCAAACATTGTAACGCTATTCAAAGGCAGAAGAAGCCATTCTGGAGCTTTGCTAAAAATAGAGTGCTTCTAGTGTAAAAGAAAAGTAGACCTGCATGTTCTGTCCACCAAAGTGGACCATCCATTCCATTCCAAATAGGAACTCTCACTTCCAAACCACCCCTTCAAGATAAAAGGAGCTGAATTGAGGAAGTATAAGAAATTGATAGGTTCTGTTATTTGTACAAATGATTCTTCATTTCTTTCATACAACTGTACAACTCTAATTAATAAATAAGAAACTAGTGAAATAAACTTTAGCAGAAGGTCTAAACATAAGCAAATGTTGCATTCTGCAATATTTAATGCATGCTTCTTAAAGCTGATATACGTACACACACATGTGTGTGCACACACACTTAATCTTTCTCAAGAAACAGGTTGTTGTCAGTTGCACTTTTGAGAAGTGTATTATTGTCTTGCTCTATTACTTTTAGATTCTTATTCTAATTGTGTAGAACTATTTAAATAGGAAGAAAGATAATCTTCAAGTCATTCTGGTTTAAATATTGTGGCTTAGAAGCAAGCTGGCTTCACTTCCCCCACAAAAAAATGAATATGTGTGTATATATGTGTGTGTGTATGTGTATATATATATATATATATATATATATACAGTATTGAGATGATCACTAGCAATATTTCAGAACTCAATTATAAAGATAAGCTAGTTCCTGGGCCCACAATGAAGTTAAAAACTTTAATTAGACAGTAAGAGAATGGGACTTACCTTATCTGTGACACTACTCGCCCATCCCCAATTTGCTCGCATCAAGTATGTGGAAAATTCCCCCGACTCAAGATTTTGACATTGGCAAAAGTGAGAACAAGGTTGACAGTCAGCTTCCCCACCACCTTGGGTTCCCTGGCAGGAAACCTGTCTCTGCCTCAATCCATGGGAAATATTATGAGTGACCAAAAGGAGAAGTATTCCTGAAGACAGGCAGAGACCAAAGGAGGAGGCAAGACTCCCATCCCAAAACTTGAGGAAGATGTAAATATCCACATATAGGAAGGTCAAAGAACACCAAACAGATCCAACCCAAATAGGATGACCGAGGCATATAATAATCGAGCTTCCGAAAATCAAAGACAAAGAGAGTACCCTAAAAAAAAGCAATGAAAAGAAGCAAGTAACATATAAAGGTGCTCCAATTCTTCTGGCAACAGACTTTACAAAGGAAACCACATTAATCAGGGGGAATAAGATGCCATTTTGCAAGTGCTGAAAAGGTAAAAATCCATACTATTTAAGAATACTGTATACAGCAATACTATTCTTCAAATATGAAAGAGAGATAAGGTGTTTTTCAGACAAACAAAAGCTGAGATAATTCACCACCGCCACTACCCCCAGAGCTGTCTTATAATATAAGAAATGCTAAAGGAAGTTCTTCAATCTGAAAAAAAAGCACTAATGTGTAAAAAGGAAACGTGAAGATATAAAACCCACTCCACTGGTAAAAGTGAATATGTGGACAAACCCAGATTTCTCTAATACTGTAATTGTGACATGCAACCCACTCATAACTTTACTGTGAAATCCAAAAAACAAATCTATCATAATGATACCTATGCAAACTTTTACAATATAGACAGTATAACAGTATGTAAATTGATATGACAAAAAGTCAAAATATGGGTAGGAGGAAGTTAAAGTGTAGAGGTTTTTTAGTTTTCTCTTTCTTGGTTTCTGTTCTTTGTGATCTAAGATACGTTGTCATCTCTTTAAAATAATTTGTTATATCTATAAGATATTTTTGTAAGCCTCATGGTAACCACAACACAAAAACCTATAATAGATTCACTAAAAATAAAAATCAATGAATTAAAACACACTACCAGAGAAAATAAACTTACCACAAAGGAAGGCAGTGAGAAAGAAAGAAAGGAATAGAGGAAGTTACAAGCAACTAGAAATCAGGCAACAAAATGAGGGTAGTAAGCCCTTATTTATCAGTGTTAACACTGAATATAAATGGACTCAATTTTCCAATTGAAAGACATGGGGTGGCTGAATGGAGAAGGAAGGAAGGAAAGAAAGAGGGAAGGAAGGAAGGGAGGGAGGGAAAGAAAGAGAAAGAAAAGAAAGAAAGAAAGAAAGAAAGAAAGAGAAAAGAAAAAGAAAGAGAGAAAGAAAGAGAGAAAGGGAGAGAGAAAGGGAGAAAGAAAGAGGGAAAGAGGAAGGAAGGAAGGAAGGATGAAAGAAAGAAGGAACGAAAGAGAAAGGAATAAAGGAAGAAAGAAAGAAAAGAAAAGAAAAGAAAACAAAGGAAAAGAAAAGAAAAGCCAGGCCATAACTCCTAATTGCACTCTCCTCTAACCTTTCTCCCGTCCACAAATCTCATCTCCTTAAATAGCACCATGCAGCTGCTCAAACCAATCTTAGAAGTCATCCTCAATTCCTCTGCATTTCTTGCACAGTGAGCATGCTCTGCGCATCTCCTCCTGTGTCCACCTCAAGTCAGCCTGCTCTTCCCCATCTCCTGTGCTCCCACCAGCTGCTCTCACCTGAGTAACTCTGAAGTCCTGCAGCATGCTCTGTGTGCCTCAACTCTGTGTTCCCTGAAAGTGTTGAGTTTTGATTTAGCTTCAGACATTAGAAATTTAATATTCCAAAGGATTCTAAAAACGGATTAAATGTGCCAACAAGAAGGAAGTTTAATATGCATGCCTACCAGAAATAAATTGCTTTTCAATAAGATATAATCTCCAATAAAGTGCTTTTTCTTATGTCTGGCTAGGAGCCATAGACTCCATTACTTTCTTCTCTTTTCAGAATCATATTTCTTTTCTGTTTTATATATTTTATTGATACATACTAAATGTACCCTCTTTGGGAGGCCAAGGTGGGTGGATCACTTGAGGTCAGGAGTATGAGACCACCTGGGGAAATCCTGTCCAACTAGAAATGCAAAAATTAGCTGGGCATGGTGGCAGACATCTGTAATCCTAGCAACTCAGGAGGCTGAGGCAAGAGACTCGCTTGAACCTGAGCGACGGAGGTTGCAGTGAGCCGAGATCATGCCACTGCACTCCAGCCTGGGCAACAGAGGGAGACTCCATCTCCAAAAAAAAAGTACCTAGTTTCAGGGTAGCTGTCATAATTTATTACATGTATATAATGTGTGAAGGTCAATTCAGCATAATTGAGCTACTGATCATGTTAAATATGTGTATTTTCTTTGTTCTAGAAACAGTCAAGTTATTCTAGCTATTTTGAAATGTACAGTTGGTTATTGTTAAGTATACTCTACTGATTTATTGAACACTAGGTTTTACTTCTTCTACTGTTTATTTGTACCCATTAATCAACCTCTCTTCACTCCTCCTTTCTCCCTACTTTTCCTAGTCTCTGGTAACCAAAATCTACTTTCTATCTTCATAAGGTATATTTTTTTAGCTACTACATATGAGTGAGAACATGCAATATTTGTCTTTCTGTGCTTGGCTTATTTCACTTAACATGATTATTCCAGATTCACCCATGTTACTGCAAATTACAAGACTTCATTTGTTTTTATGGCTGAATAGTATCTCATTATCTTTATCCCTTCATCTGTTGATGGGCAATTAAGTTGATTTTATAACTCTTCAAAATATTGATTTTCATTTTTTGGATATATATCCAGAAGTGGAATCAATGGACCACATGATAGTCCTTCTTTCTCATCATTTGATTGATGATGTTTCTCATGATTTCTTTTTTAGCTAGCTTGTTTATGAATAGAAATATCACTGATTTTTGTACATCGATTTTGTATACTGTAACTTCATTTATCAGTCCTGAGTTTTTCAGTGGAGTCTTTAGATTCTTCTGTATATAAGATCATGTTATCTGAAAACAGGAACAATTTGGCTTCCTCTTTTCCAATTTGGAGGCCCTTTATTTATTTCTCTTGTCTAATTGCTCTGGCTAGTACTTCCAGTACTATTTTAAATAAGAGTGGTGAAAGTGAGCGTACTTGTCTCCTTCTAATTATTAGAGTAAAAGCTTCCAACTTTTCCCCATTCAGTATGACATCAGTGGTGGGTTTGTCATCTATGGCCTTTATTGTGTTCAGATATATTCCTTCTATACCTAATTTGTTTTGAGTTTTTATCATGAAAAAATGTTGAATCTTATCAAATGCTGTTTCTGCATCTACAGAGATGATCCTTTGGTTTTTGTTCTTTGTCGATAAAATAGATCACATTTATTGACTTGCATATTTTGAATCATCCTTGCATTTGGGGAGTAAATCCCTCTTGATCATGCTGTATATTTTGATATGTTGTTGGGTTTGGCTTGCTGATATATGTTTTGAGAATTTTTGCATATACATTTATTAGGGATATTGGCTTGTAGTTTTCTTTTTTGGTGTATCTTTGTCTGGCTTTGGTATTAGGGTAATGTTAGCCTCATAGAATGAGTATAAAATAATTCCCTCTTTTTAACTTTTTTGAATATTTTTAGGAAAATTGGTGTTTGTTTTTCTTTAAATGCTAGAATCCAGCATTAAAGCCATCTGGTCCTGGCTTTTCTTTTTTGGGGAGATATTTTATTACTGCTTCAACCTTGCTACTGGTTATTGGTCTGTTTAGGTTTTCTGTTTCTTCCTGGTTCTGTCTTGATAGGTTACATGTGTCAGGAATCTATTCATCTCCTCTAGGTTTTATAATTTGTTGGTATAGAGTTTTCCATAATAGTCTCTAATGATCCTTTGCATTTCTGTGGTATCAGTTGTAACATATCCTTTTTCTGATTTTATTAATTTGGATATTTTCTCATTTTTTCTTGGTTAGTCTACCCAAAGTTCTGTTCATTTTTGTTTATCTTTTAAGAAACCAACTTTTCATTTGGTCGATCTCTCGTATTGATTTTTTAGCCTCTATTTTGTTTGTTTCTGCTCAGATATATACTATTTCTTTTCTTCTACTAATTTTGAGTTTGGTTTGTTCTTGCTTTTTTTTTAGTTTTTTTGAGGAGCATTATTAGGTTGTTTTTTGAAATCTTTCTATTTTTTGACAAAAATTTTTTTTTTTTCCTATAAACTTTCCTTTCAGTATTGCTTTTGCTGTGTCTCATAGGTTTTGGTATGTTGTGGTTTTATTTTAATTTTGTTCAAGAAATTTTTAAATTTTATTCTTAATTTTTTCATTGACTCGTGGTCATTCAGGACCACGTTGTTTAATTTCCATGTATTTGCATAGTTTTTAAAGTTTCTTTTGTTATTGATTTCTAGATTTATTTCATTGTGGTCAGAAAAGAGACTTGATACGTCTTAGTTTTTAAAAATTTGTTGAAACTTAGTTTTTTGTCCTAACATATGGTGTATTCTAGAGAATGTTTCATGTGCTGATGAGAAGAATGTATATTCTGCAGGTGTTGGATGACATGTACTATAAATGTCTGTTACATCCATTTGGTTTACAGTACAATTTAAAGACAGCGCTTCTTTTTTTCTGTCTAGATGACCTGTCCAATGCTGTGAGTAGTGTATGAAAGTTCCCAGCTATGACTGTATTGAAGTCTATCTCCCCATATATATGTGTATTTATATATACACATATGTGTGTATATATATATTTACATACACACACATATATATGGGTGCTTTAGTGTTACATGAGTATATATTTACAATTGCTTCATCCTCTTGCTGAGTTGATCTCTTTATTATTACATAATGACCTTCTTCTCTGTCTTTTTTTTTTAAATATAGTTTTAGACTTAAAAGTCCATTTTATTTGATATAAGTATAGCTACTTCCACTCATTTTTGGTTTCCACCTTGTGGAATGTCTATTTTCATCCCTACATTTTCTCTCTCTCCCTTTCTTTATTTCTTCCATCCTTCCTTTTTTTCTCTCTCTCTTTTCCTTTCTTTCTCCTTTCTCTCTTTCTCCTTCCTCTCTTTCTTTCTCCTCCCTCCCTCCATCTCTCTCTCTCTCTTTCTTTCTTTTTTCTTTTTCTTTCTTATTTTTTTTTCCCAGACAGGGTCATGCTCTGTTGCCCAGGCTGAAGTGCAGTGGCACAATCATAAGTCACTGCAGTCTTGAGCTCCTGGGCTCAAGCAATCTTCCCACCTCAGTCTCCTTATTGGCTGGGACTATAGGAATGTTCCATCATGGCTGGATTTATTCCTTATCCTTTCAGACAAAGGAAATATGTGTGTCATATGTGAAGTAAGTTTCTTGGAGTCAGCATATAGTTGGATCTTATGTCTTTTATTCATTCAGCCAATCTATATTTTTAAATTTGGGAATTTAATCCATTTGCCTTCAAAGTTATTATTGATAGGCAAGGACTTAGTCTTGTCATTTGTTAATTGTTTTCTGGTTGTTTAATATATCCTTTGTTCTTTTCTTGCTTACTTATTATTTATCTTTGCAGTTTGGTAGCTTTCTGTAGTTACAACATTTGATTATGTTCACTTTCTTATTTGTGTATCTGTTCAAAGATACACAATTTTATACTTTTGAGTTTTATAGTTTTGTATGTTGTCATTACTGTAGTTACTACCTTTGTGCTTCCAGATATAGTCCCCCCTTAAGCATTTATTGTAAGGCTGGTCAAGTGGTGATGAATTATCTCAGTTTTTGCTTATTCATGAAAGATTTTACTTCTATTTCATTTCTGCATGATAGCTTTGTTGGGTACATGATATGATTTGGCTGTGTCCCCACCCAAAATGTCATCTTGAATTGTCATTTGAATTATAATCCTCACACAATGGGGGAGGGCTCCCATGGGAGGTGATTAGATCATGGGGACAGTTCCCCCACACTATTCTCATGATAGTGAGTGAATGCTCACAAGATCTGATGGTTTTATAAGGAGATTTCCACCTCTTAGCTCTGCACTGCTCTCTCCTGCCACCATATGAAGCAGAACGTGTTTAGTTGCCCTTCCACCATAATTGTAAGTTCCCTGAGGCTTCTCCAGTGCTGTAGAACTGTGAGTCAATTAAACCCCTTTATAAGTTACCCACTCTCAGGTAGTTCTTTATAGCAGCATGAGAACAGACAAATAGAAGTATTTTTTTTTCTTTCAATATGTTGAATGTATCATCCCATTCTTTCCTGGCCTGTATACTTTTGTTGAAAAATCTGCTGTTCATCTAATGAGGATTCCCTTATATGTGACCTGATACTTCCTCTTGCTATTTTAAAACTTCTTCTTTGTCTTTTGAAAGTTTGAGTATAATGTGTCTCAAAGAGGAGACTTTGGTTGAATCTATATGGGGATTTTTGAGATTTCTGGATCTGGATATCTATTTTGCTCCCCAGACTTGGGGAGTTTTCAGTTATTACTTGATTAAATAGATTTTATATGCCTTTTAACCATTTTTTCTTCTGAAATTCTCGTAATCTGATCATTCATTCTCTTAATGATGCCCCATAAGGCTTTAGGCTTTCTTTTTTCTTTTTTATTATTTTTTCTTTAACTGATTTATTTCAAAAGACCTGTTTTTTTATTTGTTTGTTTTAATTTTAAGGTGGCTCTGCAAAGAAACTTTGGTTTATAAGGCAGTGTTATTATTAATAGTTTACTTTTCCTTTACTTTGAGGTGACTCAGTCTTCTTGAGCAACATGATGGCCTGGATGTTGGGCAAGACACTCACCTGTGTGATAATGACTTTACCCAGCAACTTGTTGAGGTCTCCATTATTGCAACTGGCCAGCTGCAGGTGGTGCAGGATGATACGTGTCTTCTTGTTGTCACAGGTCCTATTGCCTGCCAACTCCAGAATCTCAGTAGTCAGGCACTCCAACACCACTACTAGGCACACTGACATATCAGCCCTTACTTTCTCGTAGTAATTGCCCTTGAAGTGCAGGAGGTGCACATGACCCATCAAGAACCGGAGCCTAGCTCAGGGGGACTGGGTCTTGGCCTTGGCAAGCCTTGTTGCTCTGCTCGCCACGTTCAGACATAGTGGAGGAGAGTAACTGTCAACATGAGTGTAGTCTCAACAGAAACTTGCTGACATCAACTGATCAACATTGAAATATGGCAAAATATAAAACAAACTCAAATTGAAGTACATTTTACAAAATGGCCTGCCTACAACCTTAAAATTCATGAAAATGAGGAAGGTCTGAATAATTGTTTCACGCTGAAGGAGACAAGAGAGATGGGGCAACTGGGTACAAAGGAACCTGGATTGGATCCTTTTGCTATGCAAGACATTACTGAAATATTGGAGAAATTTTGAGTGGGATTTTGGAGTGTAGGATATTCAGTTCTTTATACTCTTCATTATACTATTCTTTAAGTTGGCATTGTTTCCAATTTTTTTTTTTTTTGAGATGGAGTTTCGCTCTTGTTGCCCAGGCTGAAGTGCAATGGCATGATCTCAGCTCACTGCAACATCCGCCTCCTGGGTTCAAGCAGTTCTTCTGCCTCAGCCTCCCAAGTAGCTGGGACTACAGGCACATGTCACCATGCCCAGCTAATTTTTGTATTTTTAGTAGAGATGGGGTTTCGCCATGCTGACAAGGATGGTCTCGATCTCTTGATCTCATGATCCACCCGCCTCGGCCTCCCAAAGTGCTGGGATTATAGGCGTGAGCCACCCTGCAACCAGCCTGTTTCCAATTTTAAGGTAAGAAAAAATTATGTTTTAACAAAGTATGTTTGAGGTAGGTACACAACAGGTAAGAAATGTTTTTTATTCAGTGACATAGCAGAATCAAAAAAGGTTGATTTGGAGTGCTCTAACTCATTCAAGCTTCCTAAAAACATTTACTGTGGCAAAATTTGACCTGAGATGTTTATCTTTTTGAGAATGGGGATAGATTGTGACAAAGAGATTTACCTTTGCAGCCAAGACCATTGAGAATATAATTGACCAGAAATTCTAGTATAAGAATTATTCTACATAGAAAACCAAGAGAAACTCAATTTTCTAGTAAAAACAAAAAGATGAAAATATGATCATGTTATAAAACTTAACAATGTGTTAGAATTGCTTTACAAATTTAGGAAAGACTTGGTTCTCCACTGTGTAAGCTATTCAATAAATTTGTATAATCTGGTTATTAAAAATGTGGCTTATAAAACCCAACATAACTTTTAAAAATGTTTACTAAAATATGACATAACTGTAATCATTAATAAAAGGAAATAAGGACAGCTCTCATCACCAGCTTCCACAAAGCTGACTCACTGGATTAAAGGGTCCCCTCCATTTCCTTTGTAAATCACACTGCTGCTGCTCTTGGCGGACTCACATGCTGGTCACTGATAAGTAGAAACCAAGCCTTTTAAAAAATGCACTTGAACTTGATGGCAGATTCATGAGCTGGTTCTTAAGGCTTCCACTCAGCATCAGCACATGCCTTACTCTCACATTTTATTAGTCAAAGCAAGTTACGAGGAAGTCACATGTGAGTAGAAGGAGGGATAGTATAATCCTTTCATAGGTAAAGGCAAGGCCGGGAGTGAGGCATAGAATTGCACCCCCTGCTTCTGGTGGAATCTCTGGAAAATCCTGAAGAACCCTAGTACAAACCTTTCTTTCTTAATCTGATCTGTCCAGAGACTCTAGGGCTGACATTCATGCCCTAGAAGAGGACAAAGCTGCATTTTCCCAGGGCTCAGTAAGGAAGGCAGCAATGATGTTAGAACATAGTATAATTTGTATACATGCAGAACAAGTTATCTCTCTCCAGCTTAAAAATTTATGTGGTTTCTACTACATCATTTTCCTCCCATCCTTCAGTTGGGTTCAAAGAAAAAATATATATGTTCAAGGTTTCCATTAAAATGCAATTCTTATTCACAAGAGAAGATGTTTTAGGCCAATAGCAGCCAAGGGTTTCATTTAATTAATGGCTTTGCAAAGTTTCAGAAATGTACCACCATTGGTACATAAGATAATTTTAGTGGTACATGAATGACGACTTTTTATTTTACACATTAAAATAAATAACATACCCAACCTATAATTTCATAGATATTACTGATTGGAATTAAATTAAAGCAATTATTTACATTTAAAAAGTGAGTCAAATAAAAATATCAGGTTAACAATGCAAGTGATGACTTATGAATACAGTGAAAATTACAAGAATGGGTGAGAAATGACAGAAGTTTGGGAGACGCCAGTTTTGTTTATCAGATTAGTTATTTTTCCACTGAAAGGGAAATTACACAGGAAAAAGCATGTTTGAGTAGTAGAAGGGGTGAAGTTAGGAGACTTTGGGATCCATGGAGATATTGTTAAGTCTGTGGGTCCCTGGAGGCTGGAAAAGCATAGCACAGAGATCATGGTAATAGGGGAATAGAAGGTGAGAAGGGCAGCAGAAATGTGACAAACAGGAAAAGATTCTTGTTTCTTCACAGAGTTACACAGGGCTGGCCTGGCTCATGTGAGATGCATTTTTCTTCATGGTGGCAAATGGCAGGGTTATGAAGGAAGAAGAGGCTGACCAGGCATTTCCTAAAGACATCATGGCTGTGACAAACTTACTGATGAGAATTCAATGATATTCAGTGTAGGAGATCTCCAGGAAGCTTGTTTTTCTGTAATAACAGCTTGAGATTTGGCAGACAATAGCATTTTTCTGGCTACCATTTTATATTACAATTTTTCTTAACATCTTTGGGAAAGGATGCCCCAAGTCTGTAAAGGCAGCTTGCCCATGCTGCAAACACCAGCAAAGAATGCTTTTGAAGCTATGTCTTTTCCAGTGCCCTATGATTCAGAGTGGCATGCAAACAAAAGCTTGCAGAAAGTTCTCCCAAACCTCCCTGGAGCTGTCCTTAATACTCGGCGTGCTAACAATAATCTCAGCTTGGGAAGCAATCTTCTATTTCTCACTCCCAAGGTTCAGCAGGCTGAGGTAGGAATTGCCTCAGCTGCGAGTGCTTCTGAGCTACAGGCAGAGAAGAGGGATTTCTGAACTCCCAATGCAATGTTTTGAGGTGTGGATTTAATAAAGGAAAAAAGAGTATTCGTGACTTGACTGCTTTAGGCCAGGTGGTTATAAGGTCCAGACGTTTCCCCCTGATAACGAGATCTGAAAATCAAAATTGCTCACTTGCAAATTAACTGTTCAAATTTGGCTAATGTATTGAACGCCCTTTAGAGGAATGGCATTTTATATCTCAAGGTCAGAAAAACTGCATAATTAGAGTTTCAGTTTTGTGAATATACCAAGAATTGCCAGGTTGGGTCAGGCATAACCAGTAACTAGCTATGGGCCTTAGGTGGATAGGACCTTCGTGGGACCTTGTATTTATCATCTTAAAGTTAGAAATTTCAACCAGATAATTGAGAGCTGCCCTTCTACTCTAACAATGTGTATGCCAACACCTTTCCAAAGGTGACCATCAATTTGTTCTGGTGTATCAGGCAGGGGAAACCGGGGCTTAGGAAAAGAAAATGGAGAAGATATTTATTTTTCACACACACAGAGGAAGGCTTTGTGCACATCTGGCAATAGCAGTCCAAGGTTAATCCTTTACAAAGTCATCTAATACAGCAAGCAATTCGTTGTAAGCAATCAATGACTGTGAGCAAGATGGAAGAACAACTTTGGGCATAGAAATGGCCTCTGACAATGGCACAAGTGTGTAATTGCCTCTTATTACACAAGATGTTATCCACAATGGTAAACGTAAAGCTTTTTCATTTTGCTCTGTTTCTTAAAGCTTCTTTGATGTGTCATTGTATCCAGGAAGACTCGATCGTTACTTGCCTTTTTACTCCAAGTAAATTTGTACCCCAAGGAAATATGAGTTTTGTGCTCATTCTGCTTGAACACATTGACATTTCATTAACTGACTGCCCATTCTCATGAGGAGTCCACACAGATGGCAGCCTTTGAGGTCTCAGATGCAAGCCCTCCTCCCTTGAAGGAGGCTGGAGCCTGAAAAAGAAACATAAATATCTGTTTCACTGAGATTTTCTTAGTTTCAAGAACTAAATCCCCCTACAGCTTATTATTTTGGAATTTTAATTCTTTGCTCTTAGGTCTTCAAGGAGTATATATTTATCCATCTAACCATTCATTTATAAATAACTAAATTCAAGTTTGATGCCAGCCACTATGAAGCATCAGGGATGCAGAGGTGACTTTGACACCGTTCTTGACTCTGAGAACTCACAATTGTGTTTGGAAGACAGCCATGTAATCAACTCATTAAAGAATTGCATTCATTATTAAATTTGGTTGGTTCATGACAAAAGTTCAACTTCATACAGCTAAGGTATTTGAGGAGTTTCATTAGATCAAAAAAAGAAAAAAGTGCAGTCAGCACCTGGGCTTTTTTACATAAAAGTCTGAACTTTAGGATATCTTTCTTTGGAAAAAAATAAGAGGATATTCTAGAAAGACTGGCATGCATTCCTGGAAATGCATGAGGAAACCAAACTATGAGATATAGCTGAGGAGTGGGTGCTTCCTAAATATGGTGCAAGTGCTTTCTTGTTCATCTCAACCCACTATTTGCACTGTGTTTACATATGTAATTACACTCAACTCTGGCCAGTCGTGTATTTCTTGTTTCTTCTCCTTAAGCATTTGAATTATTAGATTCTTGGATCAGAAGAAGGTCATACTGGAGGTGGGAAGACCAGTTGGTAAGTTATCACAGCAGTGTCTGCAAGAAAAGGTGCTGGCAATGCAGATGGAGAGTCAAGAATAGTGGCAAGATATTTTGGTCATGGTGACAGAACTTGGTCACTGGAGGATTACATATTTTTACTTCTCCAGAGATATTTTTGGAATCTTTTGGATTTGTTTCCTTTATGCATTTATTTCAACCTGATTATGGAAATCTTTCAGACATTACATATTAGTTTTTTCCTCTCAAGGAACTAACTAGAGCCCTAGAGAAAATAGGCCGGGGTGTTGAGGAGGGGGCCCGGCTAAGCATTGTTCAAAGTAAGCTGATCTAAGTCCAGGTCAAGTCCAGGGAGAACCACTAAGCAAGGTGCAGTGAGCTATTCTCGGCTTAGGGAAACAAAACACGGTATATTCGGAAGTCAGGCACAGTATCAGGAACCCAGGTAAAGACAGAAGCAACATAAATCAGAGACGTTGGCTTTGAGGTCAGCAACAGGTTAGAGCCCATCCAAGAGTCCGGGTGATAGTCACAGGATAAAAAGTGTATGTGTGTGTGTGTCTAATGTGAATGAAGCTGAGCCTCCAGGTGGAAGAAGTAGGTAGAAGTGAGGATTTAGGGGCCAAGAGGTAAGGCAGTTCCTGACAGTCCAGGGAATCCACACCCAGAAGAGTCTGCTCCTGGCTTCTTATGTCTGCTACTTACCTTGCTATTCTCAGGGCACATCAGCTGGTGGTCTGTAGAGTGAGCATCCTGGTCCGGTTCTCCCAAAGACAAGAGGAAGAGAGGAAACCAGCCTTCAGTGAGTGCCTTCATTGGGTCAAGTATTTTCTTATTTGGTCTTCACAATAATACTAGGAAGGCATTATTCTGAGAGTAACCTGACAGAGATCACAGGACAAATCAGTGGCAAAGTCAGGATCTTCCCATCTCCAAAGCCCATGCTCTTTCACTCATTCCGTGTGGATTCTATAGCAGGGACCTCTCAGTGTCACATTTGATCTTGGATTCTGGAATCTAGTGCTTCTCTTCCAAAAATATCATTTTTAATCTCATGTATGGTGTTTATTACATTTAACTTTTAACAAAGTAACTAATAACCTTTTAAAAATTCCAAATAGAGTGTGAGCTTCTGAAAAAGCAAACGCCATGTCTTTATTGTCTTATCTCTGTAATCCCCCACAGTGCTAGCATGATGCCTTGATAGGTGCAAGGAGTGTGTGTGTGCATGTGCATATGTGTGTGAACTGAATGAACATTCTTTCTTCACTTATCCCCGCTCCCTGTGACCCTATATTGGTTCTTTGGCCCCTGCTCCTACCACTTCTGCACTTCTTCCTAGACTAATACATAGATTTTGGCATTCCTCTATTTAGCTTTTAGAGATTATTTTATCTTGATTTCCCTGTACTTGCTGGATTTGGGACCCATAGAGTCCCTCTTTCTTGCACAGACTCTGTTTCCCCCCATTACATTGTCTCCTGGGATCTTGGCTGGGTCTTGGACCCAGAAGGTTCCTATACATGGATGCAAAGACTCTGCCTTGAGGGGATGGAAAAGACTTTACATAGAGTGTGGTGACATATAAAGCAGACTGTGAAGATTGAAAATATCTTAAGGAAAGGAAAAGGTATGTGTGATGGTTTATTTGAAGATCTGTGAGAAATTTAATGTCATTGGAGCCAATGATAAGTAGTGGAAGATGAGGCCAAATTAACTTTTTATTAAGACAGTTTTTCTTTTTCTATTTGTTTCTCAGCATGAGGCAATGG
Source organism: Plecturocebus donacophilus (assembly GCA_004027715.1). Classification (NCBI taxonomy): domain Eukaryota; kingdom Metazoa; phylum Chordata; class Mammalia; order Primates; family Pitheciidae; genus Plecturocebus; species Plecturocebus donacophilus. The sequence continues at coordinate 44,868 of PVKP010010547.1, forward strand.
GATGCAAAAATGACTCTTCCTACTTGATGTCCAGTGCTCTTCGAAGAGCATTGCAGCCTGAGAAGAAGTCTCCGTTCTGGAGCCACCAGACAGAAGAGTTTGTGTTTCTCCTGAAGAGCTTCAGTTAGAGAGGGAACTCTCTCCCAAGATTATAATTCTTCCCACCTGTTCTCTAATACTTGCTGGTCAGAAATTTCTGCTTTCCAACTAACATCTGGTTTCTAAAAATCGTTTTAGGTAGAATAGATGAAGTATCCAAAAATCTTATACTCTCCCTTAAGGATTTAAATGTTTTAAGCTTATTTTAAATGCAACTATTTATTAGAAAACATTGGGCAATTACTAATCATTTCATTGATTAAATATACTTATTAATGTTATAGGCTTTTTTGGTATGCACGATATTTTTTTCTGAATTAAATTGAAATCGCTTTTTCTATGCCATGTTTTTATCACTTGCATTCAAAAGTTTTAATTATAAATAATGTAAATAGCTAAGAAGAAAACTTTGATTCCTGGGCTTTTTTTCCCCTCTGGTTGAGAAAAAATCCTAGGCCTTTTGAAATTGGAGATTTCTACTTCAGAAAATTCCTATGAAACAGCATGATGGTCTAAGTGGATCAGAATAAGATATACCGAAGGATTAATTTTAATTTTTGTCAACTTTGAATTTTTAGGAAAGCTTAAATAGCACAATACAGTGCAATAATTTTATCTATAGACAAAATGTGCATGTTAAATCTTCTTTATCAATCTCAATCTCCAGGAGTTTAATTCATCCTGGCCCTTCCACTCACTATCTGTGTGATTTTGGGCAAGTCATTTCTGTGCCTCAATTTCTTCTTTCTGAAATGGAGACAAGAAGTAGAAGAATTATTGTAAAGATTAAAATGAGTTATTATTAGTAAAGTTCTTAGGACAATGCCTGGCACTTAGTAAGTGTTCAACAAACGTTAAACTTAAAAAAAACTACCTTAGATAGCTCAGCAATTATTACATGTTTGCTGCTACTGTTGCAAAGTCACAGAGGAAAAATTTGGGTCTACTTTTCCAATATAATGAGATTCAGGAAAACTCTGAGCATTAAAATTTTAAATGAATTTGTCATAAATATAGGTCTTTTAATGTCTTCCCATTTGAGAAAAACAACTTACCACAGATGACAGGTTCTCCCTTCAATGTCTAGGGAGGAAGTCTCTAGCATTCTAATAAACTGCAAGGAATGTGTTCACATTCTTTCACATTCATATTCCCAGGAAACAAGAAGCAAAATCCAGCACTGCCTCTTCATTAAATTTGGTAACAAAACTCATCCTTTAACTGAATTCTTATCTAATGACTCAGAGCTTGGAGGCAATCTGATACCTTTAATTTGGAAGTTGATTATGTATGTTAATTAATTAAGGCAAAATCATGATTACCTAGTTCTTGTTTGCCTTCTCTCACCCAGTCTCTTACATACTCCACCACCTCCCACATCCAAATATATTGATTGTTGATTAATGAGAATGAGTATCTTTCTTTTTATGAGAAGCACATATTAGATCTAGGGGTGTAATTGATCCTTACTTCTTTCTCCAGGGACTAGTGATTTAGTTCTTGGTTGATGATTGGGTTGAGTGTGGAAGCCACGGTAATGGTGAACAGCAGAAATTTGAGGGATTCTAAAGATGCTAGCGTTCAGGGAGAAGGATGACTTCTAAACGGGAAGGAAAAACAAGGACAATGAGTTTACGTGGCTCTATGCTAATGAGAAAATACACACCTCTCAAACAATAGGTGATGTTATAGTGAAACTTTCTGGGAGTGGCTGTAAAGAGAAACAATCTTGACAAGTAGAAGGCAAATGTGCACAAGAGACTAGAGAGAGGCAGCAAACATACATTCAAAGAAGCATGAGGCTCAGAAATCCAGGATTATTAAAATAACTCATACATTGAAAAGCAGAGCTATTCCTAGTCCTTCAGCATGTCAGTTTCTTGCTAAGTGGCACCTGGCATGTGTGCTTTGAAACTTGGAAATTTTATTCCTAGGAAAAGTGTGTAAATGTTTTCCTGCCAGCAGACATAAACAGTGCTAATAGCAGCAGCGTTAAGCTGAATCTCCTAAGATCTATCAATTTGTGGAACTCAATTCTTTTCTTAGAGCTCAAGACCCCATATTCTTCCTGCATCTAGTTTACAATCTCTGAAGTAATTAAGCTTCACCTAATAATTTTTTCTGGCTCCACAGTGGTTGCAATAGCTGCACTTTCCACCACTGAAAAAACAAGAGCTAATCACTACAAATGCTTATTTGTGGATTCTAAGAAAGGACAGAAAAAACCAGAACTCCTAAAGCTGAGTCACTATAACTCATGTTACTCAGCAATGCATTCCATCAGCAGTCTTTGGTTTTTCTCCTCTCAGGTTCCTTCCTTACCTGTCTCCATTCTATGTGTTCTCAGAAAGTCTCTTCCCAAGACTCTAGGACACCACTGTCCATTTTCACGTTTTGTGACTATGAAAATACTCTATATCAGAAATGTCTACAGTGGTAACCACTAGCCACATGTGGCTACTGAACACTTGAATGTGGGTATTGTGGCTGAGAAACTAACTTTAAAAAGTTTTATTGAAGTATATTTGACACACAGTAAGTTGTACATATTTGAAATGTGCAATTTGATAAGTTTCAACTATAAATACACACATGAAAACAACACCCAGTTAAGATAATGAACATAGCCATCACCTCAAGTTTCTTTATGACTCTTTTTTAATCCTTCCACTCCACTACTCCATCCTCAGGCAACCACTGATCTGTTTAATGCAACTAAGGATTAGTTTGCATATTTTAGAATTTTATATAAATGGAATAATAAAGTATGCAATCTTTTTTGTCGGGCTTCTTTTAGCAAAATTATTTTTTGATTCAATCACACTGTAACATATATTTAATATATTCATAGTTCATTTCTTTTTCTTGCAGTCCAGTATTCCATTGGATGGATATACTTGTTTGTCTATTCAACATGTTGGTGAATACATGGACATTTCCCAGTGTTTGACGTTTAAAAATAAATCCATGAACACTCATGTACAAGTTCTTGTATGGACAGATTCCATTCATTTCTCTTGAGTAAGAACCTAGGAATTGTGGGAATGGTGGCATCTTGTAGTGAATGCATGCCTAATTTTCAAAGAACTGTCAACCTGTTTTCCATCTGTAGTTTATGAGAGTTCTAGTTCCTCCATATTCTTGCCAGAGTTGATGTGTTTAATCTTTATAACTCTGATCATTCTAATAGGTCTGTAATAGCATCTTATTGTGGTTTTAGTTTACATTTTTCTAAGGAATAATGATGTTGAGCACCTTTTCATGTGCTTGTTTGCCATTCACATGTCTTCTTTGGTGAAGTGTCTGTTTGGATCTTCTGCCAATTATCTTTGGGTCACTTGTTTTCCTCTTGAGTTTTGAGAGTTTTTAAAAATACAAGTTCTTTTTTTTGAGACAGTGTCTCGCTCTGTCACCCATTCTGAAGTGCAGTGGCATGATCTTGGCTCACTGTAACATCTACCTCCCAGGTTCAAGTGACTCTCTGGCTTCAGACTTCCAAGTAGCTGGGATTACAGGAATCTGCCACTACACCCAGCTAATTTTTGTGTTTTCAGTAGAGACCAGTTTTCATCATATTGGTGAGGCTGGTCTCGAATTGCTGACCCTGTGATCCACCTGCCTTGGCCTCCCAAAGTGCTGGGATTAAGGTGTGAGCCACCCCACCGAGCTTGGAGACAAGTTATTTATAAGATATATGGTTTTCAACAATTATATGCTAGTTTCTTGCATGCTTTTGCATTTCTTAACAGTGTCAAATAATAGAAATTTTTAATTTGGAAAAAGTCCAATTTATAACTTTTTAATGGATTATGCTGTTATTCTTGTGTCCAAGAAATCTTTGCCTAACATGAAGTCATAAAGATTTTCTCTTCTGTATTTTTGTCGATATTTTAAAGTTTCAGATTTAACATTTAGGTCTGTGACCCACTTTGTGTTCATTTTTGTGTATATGCAAGGTATAGATCTAAGTTATTTTAAAATTTTAATTTGGATATCAAATTTTCTTGGCATCATTTGTTGAAAAGACTATCTTTTGTCTGTTACATGGCCTTTGAACCTTCGTCAAAATCGGTTTTCCATATATGCATGGATTTATTTCCGGGCTGTTTATTCTTCCTCATTATCTATTTGCCTATCATCTTGCCAAAATGATGTTGTTTTTATTTCTGTAGATTTATAATTCTTAAAATCAGGTAGTGCCAGTCTTCCAACTTTGTTTTTCTTTTTCAACATTATTTGATTATTCTAGGTAATTTTCATATCTACATGAATTTTATGAAGTTTATAAATATTTATTTTTTAAAAAACTCCCTGGGATTTTGATTGTAATTGAATTGACTCTATATATCAATTGAGGGAGAACTACACCTTACCAACAGTTAGCCCCCCGACCCATGAATAGAGTGTATCACTCCATTTATTTAGGCCTTGTTTATGTTCTGCTAGTAATATTCTATAGTTTTCAGTATCTGGTTCATTCACATCTTTTTCAGATTTATCCCTAATATTTCTTGTTGCAGTTGTAAAAGCAGTTGCATTTTGAATTTTAATTTTGGATTATTCATTGCTAAAATACAGAAATACAATTTTTTTTTTTTTTTTTTGAGACAGAGTCTGGCTCTGTCACCTAGACTGGAGTGCAGTGGCATGATCTCAGCTCACTGCAACCTCCACCTCCGGGCTCAATCCAACCTCTCCCCTCAGTTTCCAAAGTAGCTGGGACTACAGGTACATGCTGCCATGCCCAGCTAATTTTTGTATTTTTTTTGTAGAGACGAGAATGCACTATGTTGCCCAGGCTGGTCTCAAACTCCTGAGCTCAAGTAATCCACCTGCCTTAGCCTCCCAAAATGCTAGGATTACAGGTGTGAGCCGCCACTTTCAGCCTGATTTTTATAAATTGGTAATATATTCTGCAAAAGTTCTTGTACTTTCCATTGAATTTTCTACATGTTTTCTGCACATAAATACAAGTTTATTTATTCCTTTCCAATCTGGATGCCTTTTCTTGCACTGTTGCAATAACTAGAAACTTCGGTTCAATATCGAATGCAAGTAGGGAAAGCAGAATCTTTGTTCTAGCTCTTGGTGGAAAGGGTCCAGCTTTTCTCCAGTAAGTGTGATATTAGCTAAGATTTTTCACAGATGCCTTTTATAAGAATGAGGAAGATCCTTTCTATTCTTAATTTCATGAGGGTATTATTAGGCATGGATGTTAAATTTTTGTCAAATGTTTTAAATATGTCTATTGAAATTATCATACAACTTTTCTGTTTTAGTTAGTGTATGAATTACATTAATTTTTCAAGGTTAAAATAAACCTCACTTGGTCATAATGTACTAATGGGCTTGATTTGCTAAATTTTGTTTATAATTTTTGCATGTATTTTTATGAGAGCCCTGTTTCTTTTTCTTTTAATGTCTTTGTCTGGTTTTAGTATCAGGGTGATATTGGCCTGGCCTCATAGAATGAGTTGGGAATTAATTCATCTTCTTTAATTTTTGAAAAATTATTTAGAATTGATGTTATGTCTTCCTTAAAGGTTTGGTAAAATTTACCAGAGAAGACATTTGGGCCTTAATTTTTCCCTGTGGAAAGGTTTGAATCTGTAAGTTTGATTTCTTCAATAATATAGGACAATTTTAGTTTTCTATTTCTTCTTGAATGAATTTTAGAAGTTTCTGTCTTTCAAAGAATTTGTCCATTTATCTAATTTGTCAAGTTTACTGGCATAAAGTTGTGCAAAATATTTCTCTATTATTCTTTTAATATCTGTAGAATCTTTAGTGTGTTCACTTCTCTTATTCATAGCTTAGTAGTTTGTGTCTTCTTTCTTTATTTCCTGATCAATTTGGGTAGATATTCATTAATTTTATTGATCTTCTCAAATAGTCAGCTTTTGTTGTATTAATTTTCTCTTGTTTTACTGTTTTCATTTATTTGTTTATTTTTCATTTTTATTTTTATTTTTTGAGACAGAGTCTCACTCTGTTGCCTAGGCTGGAACGCAATGGCGCGATCTCGGCTCACCGCAACCTCTGCCTCCTGGGTTGAAGCAATTCTCCTGCCTCAGCCTCCCAAGTAGCTGGGATTACAGGTGCCACTACCATACATGGCTAATTTCTGTATTTTTTAGTAAAGACAGGGTTTCACCATTTTGGTGAGACTGGTCTCAAACTCTCGACCTCAGGTGATCCACCTGCCTCGGCCTCTCAAAGTGCTGGGATTACGGGTGTGAGCCACTGTGCCTGGCCTGTTCTTATTTATTTCTGCTCTGATTTTTATTTTTTTCTTCTGTTTACATTGGGTTTAATCTGCTTTTTTATTTCTCCAGTTTCTTAAGGCTGAAGGTAGGGACATTAATTTTAGACCTTACTTATTTTCTAATATAGGCATTTTCCTGTTATTCCATGTTGGCTGGAAGCATAAGTCTGGAACTAAAATTTTAATTTAATTTAATTTAACTAACTTAAACAGCCATGCGTGGCTAGGGGCTCCCATATTGAACAGGACAGTCTGTGGGGTGAGAGGAAGTAAACCGAAATGGAACAGCCTGTGATTTAGTTTTGTGAGACATACTGAGAGATGGTATATTGGACAGCTCCCTAGGTCTTGTTTAATGGCCAGTGGCTTTGAGAGTATTCTTGCAACCATGCCTGACATTGACTGCTTGCTGCTCAGATGAAGTCCATTACTCCTTCCTCATGGTTCTCTGTTAGACTGAGAGCATTAATTTGCAAATATGGCTTTCTTTTCACTTCAGCAGTCTGGTTCCAAACTCTCTGTAGGCTGAGTCTAGTTACTATTCTCTTATGACTCTGGGTAGAATGCCCTCCATGGATGCACTAAGTAGGAGTTGCCAATTGACTCCCAAGTTGATATAATATTGCCTTATTTTATGTTTATTAAATGAAAACTCATCTCTTTCCACGTGTGGCATTAAGCATTGAGACTATTAGCACTTTGGGAGGCCCAGGAGTGCAGATCAACTGAGGTTAGGAGTTCAAGACCAGCTTGGCCAACATATTGAAACACCATCTCAACTAAAAATACAAAAATTAGCCAGGCATGGTGGTGCGTGCCTGTAATCCCAGCTACTCAGGAGGCTGAGGTAGGAGAATCACTTGAACCTGATATGTGGAGGTTGCAGTGAGGCAAGATCACACCATTGCATTCCAGCCTGGGCCACAGAGCAAGACTCTGTCTCAAAAACAACAACAAACAAACAAAGAAAAAAAGAATTGATACTGTTAAATGAGACCCTGAGCATTTTCCCATTCACAACGATTATTAGCCCCAGACAACTTAAAGCTAAAAAATAACAACAAAATAAAAACCTTTTATTTTACTTTTTAAATGACTTAATCTCTAGTCAGGGATGCAATTAGGTTTTGTATGTCTGATTCATTTCAATTAAGGTAGACTTGCTTGCAGATTTATGGTTGCAAGAACCAAAATGCATACTTACTGCTGTCTGATAGCAAAAGGATATTAGACTATAGAAGATCTTGTAACTTCTCTGTGCCATAAGACTGGTAAAAGATTTGTATTATTAATATAATCACGTTTACTGGAAAAAGGAGTTCTATTTTTTGGTGCCTCCAACAGAAAAAGTAGACGTGCTTGAGACAGACCTGTTCATCCATAAACTATTAATTGATCATCTTTTACATTCTAGACACTGGAGATAAAACAATAAACACAGCAGACAAAAAATCTCTCACTTCACAGAGATTCTGTTCTGCTTGAAGGAAACTGTCAATAAGTATAATAAATAAGTAAAATATGTGGAATGTGAGATGGTAATAAGTGCTATGAAGTAGAATGAAGTGGGAGCAGGTGTAGGGAGTGCCAGGGTGGCCGTGATTGTAAATTGGGTGATTTAGAAAGGCTCACTGAGAAGGTGACATTTGAACAGAGGACTGAAGGGGATGAGGGAGTGAGTTCGGGGAAGAGTATTTCAGGCTGAAGTAACAGCAAATGTAAATGCACTCACGCCAGGATAGGTGTGGCATGTGCCTGTTCAGGCAACAGCATGGAAACATTTTGGACTTAGCAATACACCTTGGATTTTCTAAATGTATAATAGACTTTGGGAACCTCATCGTTCATCTTAGCATTCTCATGTATGCATTGTGCAACGTCTTTAATTTATGTGTAACTTTATGAATGTATGGATTTATGTATTTTTACACTCTATGTTATTCCAAAAATGTTAGACATAATTTCTAACTGGATCTTTCATCTTCTGTCTCTTTTCCCTGGAATACAACTATCAGAGTAATTTTCCTAAAACACTGTTTTATTCATGTTTTTTTCATTCTTAAGAACCCAAAACTGCTTCTTTAATCAAGCAAAATTTTCAGTTTGCTCTTCAAGGTCCTCTATCACAGGTACGATATTCCTTCGTGTGCCCTACCTCCATATGACCTATCTGTCATATTTATTCCTACCCACACATGAGCTCATGCTGGCCCCACCTGCCTTGAGAACCCCCGTTTCTCATTGCCAATTCATTTTATGCATAACTTTGAAATAAAAAATCAAAACTCAAATCTACATCATTTATTTATTCAACAAAGCATTTCTTTACTATCTTCTATACACCAGGCATTGAACAGCACGAAATCTTACGCAATTAACGTGATCCTTTAACAATGACTTTCTTTTCCTGGTCTCCTACAACAGTCTAAAATATACAACAGAACACTGTATTTCATTAAATATTCTTGTTCAGTTTCTACTGTTAATACATATTTTCCCCAGGGGTAAGAGGTAAATTCCTTGAGGACAGGAGTTGTCTTTTGTTACTTTGCATTTTTCACAGTGCCTGGCATAGTAGAAGCAGATTAAAAATTTGTTGATACATTGATTTAATTTCCAAAGGTTTTTTAGAAGTCGTCACAGCAAACCTCTGAGGATCTTTTTAAATTATGTTAGTCTCCTATCTTATTGATTAAGTAAAAATGGCAACTTACGCAACACCGTGATAAACAGCGAGTATTTTATTGGCTAGCCAGATCACTTTTATAACATAGGATGAAAGCTACATCATCCACTTTTGATCTGTACAAAAATTACAGCACATCGGCTGTTTTAACAGTGATAAATGTGGGCTACAGCAGGTGATGTTGAGTGCTGTGCTCAAACCGAGAACATTCATCATGCGCTCCTCTCTGTGAATGGGTGAACAAATCCCCAGGTCCCCATTGTTCATGATGGGACAAGACACATCTCCTTCTTTCAAACAGCAAGACAGCTGTTTAAATTTTCATAGCATCTATGAATTGTCCACAGAACCTTGCTTTACAAGGCATTTTATTCTCCAGCTAAGTTGCAGCCACACTGAGCTTCTTCCTGTTCCTTGTCAATTCTTTTCCTAGCCTCAGGTCTTCAAAATTTGCTGCCCTCCCTTCCTGGAATGCTCTTCTCTCAGCTCTGCAAAGGCTCATTTTTATTCTTTGGCTTTCAGCTCAAATACTGCCCCCTCATAGTGGTCTTTCATGACCACATTTATTTACAAATGCCCTCTCTACTTTCAAAACAACCTGTCAATTACTGCTATGTCGCCTCTTTATTTCTTTAATAGCATGTATCCCAATCTAGCCTAGAAAAGGTCTGGTACTTGGTAAATATGTGTTAAGTGAAAGAACAAATAACTGGTTATAAAACTAACTACATGATGTTTACCAGTATTGTTTACCACTTCATGCTCCATCCTATAAGTGGTATCCAAAAACCACCTGTGCAGTACTTGACTTTCAATAACTTATAGCTTTAATAATTATTATTGATTTTATTTGAATAAATGGAAGTGAAAATTTTAAATGAAAAATGTCCTATTGAACCAAATCCCTGGACTGTCCTGTTTTTGTTCCTTAAATAGCCTTAGCTTCCCTTAATGACCTCTGATTATCTCTTAGCTCTGTGGGTTTAACACTGATCAAACTCATTTAATATTTCAACCGCAGGGTAATCCTCATGTGAAGCAGAATCCTTCCTTTGTGTTGTACAGAAAACATCTGCATCTTTACAGCAGCTCTGTGAGTTGGGCAAAGCATGCAGCTGGGCAATCTCCATTGTACAGATTAAAAAGAGGTTTAAAAAAATGACTTTACTAAGGTCATGTGACTAAAAATAGGGTAAAGGCAGAGATGAGACGAGGGAATCTGTTTCTGTATTAAGAGCGGTGCTCTCATGGCACTCAGGAAATCTTATTGTCAGTGTCTTTCTGGATGAAAACAATGAGAACAGACCACTGAGAAAAGGAAGTCCTCAACAAAAAGGAAGTCCTCAGAAAGAAAGTAAAGGGCGTGCACAAAATCGTCCTCACCCTTTACTCCTGTCATGACCACAGAACTGGTGGTAGTTTCAGAAAGCAGGCCTGTTCCCACGCTCTCAGCCATGTGGATTTGGTTTACCCTCCTTCCCTGGGCTGCCCCCAATTCCTTTAGTAACTTGCATTTATTTTTTATTTTATTTATTTTGTTTTATTTTATTTTATATGAGCCGAAGTCTTACTCTGTAGCCAGGCTGGAGTGCAGTGGCACGACCTCAGCTCACTGTAACCTCCACCTCCTGTCAAATGATTCTTCTGCCTCAGCCTCCAGAGTAACTGGGACTACAGGCACACACCACCACATCCAGCTAATTTTTGTGTTTTTTTTAGTAAAGACGGGGCTTCACCATGTTAGCCAGGATGGTCTTAATCTCTTGACCTCGTGATCTACCCACCTCAGCCTCCCAAAGTGTTGAGATTACAGGCATGAGCCACCGTGCCCGGCCCATTTGCATTTATTTTACATTAATTTGGGCATTCTGCCATCGGCCTGTCTTTTTAGTTGTTCTTTACTTATTAATTTAGGAGTATATATACTCAATCAAGAGCTGTGATTTCATATGGAAGCAAAATTGGACATTTATTTATTTTTATTATTATTTTTTGAGATGGAGTCCCACTCTGTTTCCCACGCTGGAGTGCAGTGGCATGATCTCAGCTCACTGCAACCTCCACCTTCTGGGTTCAAACGATTCTCATGCCTCAGCCTCCTGAGTAGCTGGGACTCCAGGTGTGTGCCACTGCTTCTGGCTAATTTTTGTATTTTCAGTAGAGACAACGTTTCACTATGTTGACCAGGCTGATCTCGAACTCCTAACCTCAGTTTATCCGCCTGCCTTGGCATCCCAAAGTGCTGGGAATACAAGTGTGAGCCACCGTGCCTGGCCCAAAATTGGACTTTTAAAGAAGAAAAACTCCCAGATTACAATTACTCTAAATAAGGTTTTGGAGACTTACTAAGACAGAATTATCTGGGGGAAAAAGAGAAAAGGGGAGAGAGAGAGAGAGAGAAGAGAATGAATGTGAATGAGATCTAAGAGCATGTCACAGTAGAAAAAATAGAAATGTATGCCTCAAGCTCACCAGAGGAAAGTAGAAGCATGTATGTCTGTGATTGCATGAGCATCTGTATTTTATCATCCTTATCTGCAGATGTCAACACTGGGGGTATTACTGAAAGAACCCCAAGTAGAACAGAAAAGAATGATAAACATACAACAAGCAACTGCACACGCCAAGAAGGGGATCTTTTGGCTTATTTAATGGCTGCCTAACATTGGTGGGGGTCGTGGGGACTCTGCTTCTCAGGCCACATCGCAACTATGCCCAGAAATCCCGTGGGGGATGAATAGGCCAAGCCCCTTCACTGGTTTGGTTCTTTAGTCAGCTACCTTTTCTTTGTGGGTTTGAGTTTCCTCACCTAAAGAAACCTCGTCATTGCCTACTGTGTTTGCCAGAGTTGTGGGGACCAAGTGAGAAACGTAGGAGAGACAGAATTTTGGAATCCATTCATTAAATCCATACAAGTACAGGTTATCTTCCTGTTATTAATGCACAGATAGACCTGCTCCTTGCTAGCTCTGCTAATGACTTTTGTGAGTCCCTTTGGGATTTCTTCAGCTCTGCTAGTTAATGGCTATTTCATTTCAGCTCAGGATATAGAAGCTGCTTAAGGATCCTGCTCTCATCTGTTCCTTCCTATGTCTAGACTGGAGAGACTGACTTGCATGAAATATAATTTTGGTGCCAGCAGGCCAGCTGCTGTCTATGATATCGTGGAAGGTGACCTTACATTGCCTACAGATGTTAAACATTGCTTGCAGGTGACCTGACAATTCTGTCCATCTCTCCATTTCTGCATATTAAATCTCCCCACCAATCAGAACTGAGCATGGAGGGTGATTTGTTCTGCTAAAGGTCTCATAGGAATTTCTAAACTATTGCTGACAAAAGAAAAAGGGAAAAAAGTAAGGCCAATTTATTTCCAAGCTTTTGCTAAACAGCAGATGTTTCCTGTGCAAAAGTAATATTATAGCAGCATGTTATATTTGCATTGCATCATATGGTTTTGAAAAACAAACTTTGTTTTAAAAATTATACAAGGACTCATGAATATATTCATAATGAAAAAACTTGAAACAATATGGAAATATATAGAGGCAAGGGTTTCTTCTGGGAAAAAACAGAGGGAACTTGGGTGATATAAGAGATATAGTTGAAGGAAGATCTTAATTTTGCCTCTATATTGAATTGTTAGTGTTTGTTAGTCCAGAGCTGGTATAAACATTTGTATACATATATATAAATATATATTCAGAAAAAATATATAAAAAATTTATTTATATAAATAGATTCATACTAAACATACTGTTCAGTAATTTTTGCTTAATCTTGATGAGCTTTCTAAGTCATTAGAAAATAGATTCACTGCATTAAAAAAATATATAGCTCCATGCTATTCCCAGAGTATGCCAATCACTTTCCTTCATATGAACATTTGTTTTGAATTTGCTGATATAACAATGTTGCAACAAATATTTCTGAACATACAGCGTTCTGCACATGGATAGGTATTTATTTTATTTTTTTTATTATTATACTTTAAGTTCTGAGATACATGTGCAGAACGTGCAGGTTTGTTAAATAGGTATACATATGTCATGGTGGTTTGCTGCTCCCATCAACCTGACATTTACATTAGGTATTTCTCCTAATGCTATCCCTCCCCTAGCCCCCAACCCCCTAACAGGTCCCAGTGTGTGATGTTCCCCTCCCTGTGTCCATGTGTTCTCATTGTTCAACTCCCACTTATGAGTGAGAACAACTGGTGTTTGGTTTTTTGTTCCTGTGTTGGTTTGCTGAGAATGATGGTTTCCAGCTTCATCTATGTTCCTGCAAAGGACATGAACTCATCGTTTTTTATGGCTGCATAGTATTCCAGGGTGTATATATGCTATATTTTCTTTATCCAGTCTATCATTGATGGGCTGATTCCAAGTCTTTGCTATTGTGAACAGTGCCGTAGTAAACATACATGTGCATGTGTCTTTATAGTGGAATGATTTATAAACTTTTCAGTATATATTCAGTAATGGGATTGCTGGGTCAAATGATATTTCTGGTTCTAGATCCTAGAGGAATTGCCACACTGTCTTCCACAATGGTTGAACGAATTTACACTCCCACCAACAGTGTGAAAGTGTTCCTGTTTCTCCACATCCTCTCCAGCATTTGTTGTTTCCTGACTTTTTAATGATCACCATTCTAACTGGCATGAGATGCTATCTCATTATGGTTTTGATTTGCATTTCTGTAATGACCAATGATGAGCTTTTATTCATATGTTTGTTGGTGCATAAATGACTTCTCTTGAGAAGTGTCTGTTCATATCCTTTGCCCACTTTTTGATGGGGTTGTTTGTTTTTTTCTTGCAACTTTAAGTTCTTTGTAGATTCTGGATCTTAGCCCTTTGTCAGATGGGTAGCTTGCAAAAGTTTCTCCCATTCTGTAGCTTGCCTGTTCACTCTGATGATAGTTTCTTTTGCTGTGCAGAAGCTCTTTAGTTTAATTAGATCTCATTTGTCAATTTGGCTTTTGTTCCCACTGCTTTTGGTATTTTAGTCATGAAGTCTTTGCTTATGTCTATGTCCTGAATGGTATTGCCTAGGTTTTCTTCTAGGGTTTTTATGGTTCTAGGTCTTACATTTAAGCCTTTAATCCATCTTATGTTAAGAGGTCCAGTTTCAGTTTTCCGCATATGGCTAGCTAGATCTCCCAACACCATTTATTAAATAGGGAATCCTTTCCCTATTGCTTGTATTTGTCAGTTTTGTCAAAGATCAGATGGGGGTTAGATGAGTGACATTCTTTCTGAGGCCTCTCTTCTGTTCCATTGGTTTATATCTCTGTTTTGATACCAGTACCATGCTGTTTTGATTAATATAGCCTTATTGTATAGTTTGAAGTCAGATAGTGTGATGCCTTCAGGTTTGTTCTTTTTGCTTAGAATTGTCTTGGCTATGTAGGCTCTTTTTTGGTTCCATATGAAGTTTAAAGTAGTTTTTCTAATTCTGTGAAGAAAGTCAATTGTAGCTTGATGGGGATAGCATTGAATCTACAAATTACTTTGGGCAATATGGCCATTTTCATGATATTTATTCTTTCTATCCATAAGCATGGAATGCTTTTCCATTTGTTTGTGTCCTCTCTTATTTCCTTGAGCAGTGGTTTGTAGTTCTCCTTTAAGAGGTCCTTCATATCCCTTGTTAGTTGTATTCCTAGGTATTTTATTCTCTTTGTAGCAATTGTGAGTGGGAGTTCACTCATGATTTGGCTGTTTGTCTATTATTGGTGTGTAGGAATGCTTGTGATTTTTGTACATTGATTTTGTATCCTGAGACTTTGCTGAAGTAGCTTATCAGTTTAAGGAGATTTGGGGCTGAGACAACTGGATTTTCTAAATGTACAATCATGTCATCTGCAAACAAAGACACTTTGACTGCCTCTCTTCCTATTTGAAGGCCCTTTCTTTCTTTTGGTTGCCTGATTGCCCTGGTCAGAACTTCAACACTATGTTGAGTAGGAGTGGTGAGAGAGGGCATCCTTGTCTTCTGCCAGTTTCCAAAGGGAATGCTTCCAGCTTTTACCCTTTCAGTATGATATTGGCTGTGGGTTTGTCATACATAGCTCTTATTATTTTGAGACATGGTCCATAAATACCTAGTTGATTGAGTTTTAGCATGAAGGGTTGTTGAATAGATACCTTTTCTGCATCTATTGAGATAATCGTGTGGTTTTTGTCATTGGTTCTGTTTATGTGGTAGATTATGCTTATTGATTTGCATATAGTTGAACCAGCTTTTCATCCCAGGGATGAAGCCAACGTGATCGTGGTGGATAAGCTTTTTGATGCACTGCTGGGTTTGGTTTGCCAGTATTTTATTTTCTTTAAGTAGGATAGAAACCTGGAAATGAAATTGCTGAATCAGACTTTGGGTAAATTACCTCTCTGGGACTCAGTTTATTTTCAGTAAAATAAATTTAATATTAGCAACTGTGTGCCATTTTGAGCATTTAAAATTAAAATTAAATATTTAAATTATAAACCTAAGTTCATTCTCTTTATTGAAGTCTTTTTAAAAAAATCATTTAAAATTCTTTTTCGCCTCACTATTCTCACAGTCGTTATTCCTCTACATCTGTTCCTGTATGTTCTGTTCTACATTAGGTGTTTGATGTGCAAAAGAAGAAGTTAAACAACTATTTAAATTCCTTTACTCCACCTTCTTCTCACCCTGAAGAATGTTCAAGTTCTGTTTTCTGTCTTCCCTTCTCCACCTCTTGTGTTCTCTTTCCTGGTTTGTTTTGTCTGTGGTTCCTATCCTTTCTTTTTGCAAGCTTCATGGAGGCAGCCAGCTGGGAATTTGCCTCTGAGGCTGGGGGTGTCGTAAGGTGAGGGGTGAAAGTACTGGGGTGTGGAGATTCTGGGATAAATTGCCAGCTGCGGCTGAACCTGAGCTGAGTCTAGGAGCCAGGAGTCAAAGTGGCACCATGGAGGGTTTACATGAAAGCTTCAAGCTTTAGCGTTATAACATTTAATGCTTTAAATGAATCTTCTAATGGACTCATTACTAGCTTCTTCAGAGGGGCAGGCTGAGGGACGTGAAGAGAGGAGGGATACAGGTAGGGCTGGAAGTGCTCTGAGGTTGGCAGTGAAGGTAGTATCCTGCAGCTGGGGTTTGGCCTCTTATTTAGTTGCCTCAAGCCCTGGTATGCACAGTCCTCGGAGGCAGGGGGGTGGCAACCTTGGCCAAAGGCAAATACAGGGGAAAGATTAGTTTCTAGTTCTTATGTGTGATAGTGTTTTGCAGCATTCCAATATTTTAACCTTTTTAAACTCCTCTGTTAAATGTGAGCATGTTTGATGTAGATTTTCCCCTTAAAATGTTTTCTCTCCCTCGAAATCCATCATGTTCTTTTTTAAAAAACCAAATTTATCTTTATTGATTTATCTTGAGATGGAGACTTGCTGTGTTGGTCTTGAACTCCCAGACTCTCGTGGTGTTCCCACCTCAGTCCCCCCAGGGTTGCTGGGATGACAGGCTTGCACCACCGTCACCGTACCCGGCCCATTGCATTCTTCGAGAATTGTTTCTCTGATGGCTACAGATCTGTTAGCATCTTACATATTTGTTTTAAAGGGAAGGACTAAAGCAAAGTTGCAGCCTGAAGCCCGAAACTACCACAGATTAAATGGGAGCACCCCGTTGATGTTATGACTAGAGGTGTGGGGTTTGAAACAGCTCAGAAAACTGACCTCTGTTTCTTGGCTAGATGTAGCCCTGAGGCAGTGAATGTTGCCAGCAGGCTTAAATACATCCTGACACTTTTCTTTGTGGGGATCAGTGCTGTACATGTGGTGCCTGTTAACCGCTCAGATGACGATCAAGCAGGGACATTAGGACATTAGAGACATGATTAAAGCTGTTGCTGAGGAGTTTCACTGCCTGCACCCAGTCTTAGCTTTGCACCTTCATGCGAATGTAGTTTTCTTATCATTCAACTGTTCTATTGCCTGAGCAGGTTAGTGCCATCTGCAGAGACTGGAAAACCCAGAAGGGAAGGACTTCATGGGGTCCATTGACTTGTCCTGGCCCTACCAAGCACTTGGTGTGTTTAATCAACACTCTTTAACATGAATGTGAGGAAGAGAAAACATGGCAGATCTGCAATTGGATCTTTGATCTCTCAGTTCTTCCCTTGGAACCTCTGCAAGTGAATCCATGCTGTTCATTATGCTCCCCCAAAGAACATTATGAGCTGTTCTATGGGGCCAGATTTTCATCCTACAATTATCTGAGAATAGTTCCGATATTGTAGGAGAGATGACTATCTGGTCCAATGAGTCAAGAGGGATAAAAGCACAATCCATTTGTTGGGGGCTGGGGGAGGCATGGTCTGGTGGCTAAAGAACAAAACCCAATATCTATCCTGGGTATGACATTTAACTCAGTGCATTAGGCATGCCATTTTATCTTATGATACAGAAATCTTGGGAAATGTTACAGCTGCCTAGGTGCTGGGTTGTTCCCAAGATTTATGCCTTCAATATGCTTTAGATTTTAATTCAAAGTATAACATGGCCACAAAATGCTGATGTAAGTCTTTAGGTTTTCAGTTGAATTTAGGAAACAGGGTTTTCTTATATTTTGTTTCTATGCCGCCCTTAAAACCACATGTGACTCCTTTGTATGAGGTTTTGATTACACAGAGAACTCTCTCATTATCCATGTCTCTTCTGCCTTACATCCTGTTGAAAAATGCACGCTTTGAATGAAGAGATCTTCCAAACAGGCTTTGTGTGAGCAACATGGCTGTTTATTCACTGGGTGCAGGTGGGCTAAGGCCGAAAAGGGCATTAGCAAAGGGCGGTGGGATAGGAGTTGGTTTTATAGGTTTGGGTAGTTTTTGGGGGGCAGGGGTGTTGCAGAGTAAGTTCAGTTACAGTGGTAGGGGGTAGGGGCACGGAGTATACACGACCACAAGTTCAGTTACAATGGCAGGGTTGGGTGAGAGGTATTTACATTATCATAAGAACGGTTAAGATGGCAGGGGTGGCTGAGGGGCTTGTCGGGGAAGCTCCGCTGGGCGATCAGGGACAATGGCGAATGCAGGCAGGAGGTGGGAGACATCAGCCCAGGCAAGCAGGACTTCAGACTTTCAGGCTCCAGGCTTGCATATGGAGACCTGACACATCCCAGGAAAGCAAATCTTTTGGTCCCTTCTGTTCCTGTCTCCTCCTTCTTGTCTTATTTCAATATCTGTTTTCACACCAGACCTTACACCTAGAAAATTCTCCCACTTTCCTTCCAATAATAACTCTCCTTACCTCTAATCCTTTTATCTTATTCCACTTTTCAAATTTCTCTTACTCATTTAAAATCACTAAAAAGATGAACATTTATTGACTTAGACATGATTTCTTCTACCAGTGCTTAGCACAGTGCCCACCACATACTACATGGTCCATGCATGTTTTCTTTTTAATAAATGAATGAATACTTCCTCTTTCACCAGACAACTTGATTGTAAAATATGAAATGAGAATGGTGGCTGCCTATTCGTTGGGATACCATGTCAAAGTTGTGTAGGATTCTCTACTTTAAGGAGCACACTGTTGCTACTGCCTGGAATGCCCTTGCCTTCCACCCAGGAACTCCCCAGTTCCTCACCGCTGACCACATCCTAGCCAGCTTTCAGGACTTAGCTTAGGGTCACTTCCTTCAGAAAGCCTTCCAGAGCTTCCAAGGCTATTAGGACTCCTCCTCTGTGCTTCCAGTCTGCAGATTTCTCATGGGACTGCCGTTTACTCCTGTCTCTCCCCTCTCCTCGCAGTAGTTACAATAGCGCCCTCTTTTCCAGGGTTTCAGTTATGCACAGTCAACCATGCTCCAAACATACTAAATAGAAAATTCCAGAAATAAACAATTCACAGATTTTAAATTGCATGCCATACTGAATAATGGGATGAAATTTCTTGCCATCCCATCCATCTACTGGACAAAGTGAGGACAAAATGAATTGCTGCCCTCACTTTGTCCAGTAGATCCCGTAGACACTCCTGCCCATTATTCATTAGTAGCTGTCTTGATGATCAGATCGACTGTCTGAATATCACAGTACTTGTGTTCAAGTAACCCTTATTTTACTTAATAAGAAGCCCGAAGCATAAGAGTGGTGATGCTAGCAACTTGGTATGCCAAAGAGAAGCTGTAAAGTTCTTTCTTTAAGTGAAAAGGTGAAAGCTCTTGTAAGGAAAGAAAAAAATATATATGCTGAGGTTGCTAAGAGCTGTGTTAAGAACAAATCTTCTATCTGTGAAATTGTGAAGAAGGAAAAGAAATTCATGATAGTTTTGCTGCCACACGTCAAACCAGAAACATCGTGGGCACCGTGTGTGATAACTTTTATGACAGTACATGGTTATGATACCATGTATATGTTATAATACTGTAATTACTTATGCTGCCTAATTTAAAAATAAAACTTTACGATAGGTATGTATGCATAGGAAAAACATTATATATATATATAATGATATCATTATATATATATATA